>VNJZ01010305.1:0-166942 GCA_008042795.1 Drosophila asahinai | reverse complement strand
GCAGAGCTGGACGAGCCGGACAGCACACTGCCCAGGGGGATCAGCTTGTTCCTGCCAGTCCCAGCGGCGAGGACGTGCGAGCAGGCGGGAATCGCCGCCCACTGGTGCACCTGCCACCAGCGCCAGGAGCTGCCGACGAACGATGCCAGGGTCCAGAGGGCGGCGCGCTACCTGGTACGCCTGATCAACCACCGACTGAAGGGCAGCACACAGTGCCGCACTCTCTTCCTGAACTCCATCCTGCAGGCCTTCATCGCGGCGCCGCACTCGAAGATCGTGAAGAACATCTCCACGGACTACGCGGTGGACATCACCATGCGCCTGCAGACGAAGCCGGGCCTGGGCGTCTTCGAGTCCACGGTGCGGATGTCGGGCTACAAGACCGTGCTCACGGGGACCATCAGCCGCCTAAACCTGTACGGAAGCCAGAGCTACTGCCTCGACGATGCGGCCCTGAAGATGTTCTGCCATTGTCACAGATAAAGCGGGGATGGAACTCTTCCCTCAAAGACTTGATACTGGATAACAATGGACGTAGCCTTAGTTTGTAAAAATCTTAATCCGATATTAGCATAATTTATTGATAAGCCGACATAAACTAATAATCATAGAACTAATATAAATATTAAAGGACTACTAGAGACAAGGAAAAACTTCGGTTGGTGAGAAATTTATTGAAAATTAAGTAATACATTTGTATACCCTTGCAGAGGGTATTATAATTTTGACATGATATTTGCAACGCGGTGACCCCGACCCCATAAAGTATATATATTCTTGATCAGCATCACCAGCCGAGTTGATCTAGCCCTGTCCGTCTGTCCGTCTGTCGGTTTCTACGCGAACTAGTCTCTTAGTTTTTGAGCTATCGGGCTGAAATTTTCAGCATAGTCTTATTTCTTATTTCGTTGTATTTAAGATTATTAAAAATGCTAAACCTGAAATCATTAATTTTTTAGAGCAATACTGCTTGCCTTAAGTTACTTCTCAAATATATTTATAAATTTAGGCTTTTTAAACAATATTTGCATTATTTAGTGATTATAAAAAAAAAAACATGAATTCGTAGAAAATTTAAATGCAGAAATTTAATAGTATTAAAGAAGAAAATTGAAAATATTTTTCAGAACTCTGTCTTAAAATATTATTGTTTATATAAATGTTTTGGTCTGATCATATACATACATATATGTACATAGATACGAGTATATACCAAAATAATTGTACATATAAAACAAGACATTAAGCACTTTGTTAGCTTATTCATTTACTCTTTATTTAAACTCCTTTAAATATTTAAATGCTGAAAAAAAAATTAAAATTTTGAAAGTTTAAGAAGGCTAGAGCGGAAATATACAGATAATTATTATTTTCGTAAATCGGCGTAAGCGATAGTCACATCGCTATTCGATAATCTTCCAGCTCTGCTGCATTTTTGCTTTTCCTACTTCCTACTTGAAATTACAAAGAAGTTTAATCATGTTCGAAAGTTCAAATTTCGCGGCTAAATTAGAGCCGCGCTGAACCATTTCGATTTATTTCGTGATAGTCCATCGATAGTTGTTCAGTTACGTCGTAAATCTTCACGTTTTTGTTCACTTACGTTGTAGATCGTTACGTTTTTGTTCACTTACGTTGTAGATCGTTACGTTTTTGTTCAGAGCAATTTCGAATTCGAAAATTTCAAATTAAAGATCACGAATCTATCTCAGATAACGACTATTATATTAACAATTATTAATATTATTATTATATTAACAATATTCCCAATTGATCCCTTACAAAGGATGTTCCAAAGTTTATGACGGTCACTTTATGGTGACTGTAGTTGTTGTTCTCTTTATTGCTGAAATTCCACTTATAAAGTGATTAAATTAAGTGCTTAAAACCAGTGGCCTTTGGCAGTCTAAAAAAACAACCATAAATTCGACTGAGTGAGTTAATTAATTTTTATTAATACTAATTATATTATATTTATATAATAAAAGCTTGATATATAATATATATACTAAATATTTATTAAAAAAAAAAAAACAATTAATTAGTTAAGAAATCCTAGTGAGAAAAAAATATGAAAAGAAAAGAAATCACGTGTTGAGTGCAACATGCAAATAAGATTCAAGGACAAATTGGCAACGAAAAGGAGTTTAAAGAGGAACCTTGAAGACAATTGCAACTGTCAACATTATTACATTTTTAATATAATTTTTTTTGTAAATCCAATTAATAATTGAATAAATAATTCAAAGACCTATTTCGTTTTAGCATAAATATATTTGTAAATAGTAATTAATACAAAATAAATAAATCGAATTTATTGAGTTTTGATTTCATTAACATATTTTTTTAATTTAGGGGGAAATAATGACTATTTGAGATTTTTTAGGTCTGGCAACACTGCACTTTTGTTTATCTTATCAGTTTCGTTTCGTTTTCTTTCTGTTGTTTGCAAATATGGATTAAATTGGTTGATTTTATGTTACTCAAACTCATATCTGTAGTGTAGAAAATGCCACCCACGGAGACACTGCGTCTGGGAGAGCGCAGCAGCAGCGGAGCTGCAGCGGGCTCGGTAGGAGGAGCTGGAATCGCAGGCGGCGGCCCTGAGCAAACATACATCATCAGGCAGAGCAACAAATGCTATGAGCACCGCGATTCCCAGGCCACGGCCATGTCCGTGGACTACTCGGGACAGTGGGTGCTGCTCGCGGGTCGTGGCTATCTGGCCCTGCAACGCCTGGGACAGGACGATGGCTCCCTGCGACGTCATGAGCGGCAGTCCAAGTACGAGGTGTCCGTGGCGGAGTTTGCCATATGTCCCAGTCGCAAAGAGTACTGCGCCATAGCGGTGAGGATCCAACGCAGAGCCGCTGCTTGGCTGAGCTGTATTTACTTAAGGTTTTTTCTGTTTTTGGTTGTTCCCAGACCAGTCAGAATATCGACATTGTCCGCTGGGGCACGGCGGAGCCCATCTATGAGAACTCGCTGCGGGGACACACGCGCACCGTGACCGACATCGACTGGCATGGCAAGGACCCGAACTTGCTGGTCAGCTGCTCCATCGATACCTTCTCGCACATCTGGGACTTGAGGGAGCCCCGAAAGCCAGCCCTGTCCCTAAATGCCGTCTGCATGTGTAAATATTTAGTGGAGTTTTGAGGGAATCGTGATTATTCGATGTATATTCCTTAGCTGGTGCCACCCAGGTGGGCTTTAATCGCGTTTCGGGCAACCTGCTGGCCGCAGCCCACGACGGAGATCTGCGGATCTGGGACATACGCAAGGGCAGCTGTCCCACACACTATATTACAGCGCACTTGAATCGCGTTCATGGCATCAACTGGAGCCACAAGAGGGAGACCTGCCTGGCCACGGCCAGTCAGGATGGGACGGTCAAGTACTTTGATGTGTGCAATCCCCGGCGGGCCGAGAAGATCATCACCACCATGTCGCCGGTGTGGAGAGCCAGATACACGGTAATCAAGGAGCTTAAGGGGGATTTTAAGAGCTTAGATAACTTGTAATACTTGCAGCCCATTGGCAATGGCCTGGTTAGCATTGTGGTGCCCCATTTGGGTCGCGGCGAGAACAGCTTGCTGCTCTGGAGCAACAGCAAGCAGACGGATCCCATTTGCTCGTTTGTGGGTCACACCGATGTCATTCTGGACTTTGCCTGGCGTCCCAATCGCGAGAGTTCCACGGAAATTGTGAGTTTTGAAGCTCTATATACATATCATACATCATATTCCCGCAGGAACTGGTCACCTGGTCCCGGGATCGCACTCTGAGGGTCTGGAAGATCGACGACAATATGCTGAAGCTGTGCGAGCCAGCGGCCGAGGAGGAGGAGCCCCGCTTTGAGCCCGACCTCAGTGAGTTGAGGGTGCCCACTCCGCCGGAGTTCCTGCATCCGCGCTCCCTAATGGTGGCCGGCTCATTGCCCATATCCACGGGCGATGGAGCCAGCAACACGCTGCCCATGGCTCGCTCCCCTAGCTTTGGGGGTTACTGTCGCCGGGAGGAGCCGCACATAGCCAGATCGCTGACGGATCAGCCCACGTGCTCACTGCACCACGAGTTCTCGCTGCTGAACACGAATATGCCGCACGTGGAGGTGGACATGCTGGACGCCATCAAGCGCTACGCTTGCTTCAGGATATGCGCCGGGGGACACACGGTGATCCTGCAGGTGAACTTTGCCACCTCCTATCCCAGTCCCAGTGCGCCGCCCGAGTTCCAGCTGTGCCAGGGCACCACGCTGTCCAGCGAGGTGAGTGGCATTCTGCTCAAGGTGCTTCGCTGCAACGCCCTGCAGCGGGTGAAGAAATCCCGCACCTGCCTGGAGCAATGCCTGCGCGCTCTGGTGGCGGCCATGAAGAAGAAGGTGGCCGCTGTGGGCGGCGGAGGCGGAGCAGATCGCAGCCAGCTCCTGCTGCAGTCGCCGCGACTGGAGGGCGCGTTGTCCAGTGCCCTGCACGATGCCTGCATTCCCTATCCCCGGACATCGGGGGTCCACTTCAATGCCATCGGCATGCTGACCACATTCGCCCAGCCGGTGAACAACAAGCGGCTGACCCTCCGGCAACAGCACTCGGCCCTCACGCCGCGCACTCTGTCGGCCATCAGTGGTGGCGGCGGACTGCTGGGCAACGTGATGGCCACCGCTCAGCGGGATGCGAATGCCTCGTTCTACCTGCAGGAGCGAATGATCTCGGGCAAGCCTGGCAAGCAGCGAGCCATCCGCCAGATGAACGGCAGCCCCGTGGTCCATGTCTACGATGCCAGCAGCCTGCTGCACATCAGCCGGAACATGGCCAGGGAGTTCTCGCTGGACAAGCTCAACATAGCGGAGACGTGTCGCCGGAACGGCGAGATCTGTCGCCAGCATGGGCGCATGGACCTGGTGCCGGTGTGGCTGCTGGCGGAACTGATAGCCACGCCCCAAGTGCCGCACGAGACCCTCAACGAGCTGCTGTTCTACAAGGATCCCTTCAAGAAATCGCTGCTGGAGTCGCTGATCATGCACTACGCCAGCTCCGGGGACATCCAGACAGCCGTGCTGCTGGCGTGCCTGTTCGACAAGTGCCCGACGGGCGGAGGAGGAGCCATCATGGACATTGCCAGTCGTCTGCCGCCGCAGCTCAACTCCCAGATATCGCCGTATCACACTGTCCTGCCGCTGGACGTGAAGTCATCCTCGTCCTCGCCCAGCACCTGGCAGCAGCTGAAGCAGCTGCGCAGCAACTCCTGGTCAGACTCCCTGGATCTGGAGGTGAAGCAGCTGCAGTCCGATGGCTATGCCTGCTCTCTGATCAGGCGCGCCAAGGTGCCGCTCTTCGATCAGTTCAAGCGCGCCTACGCCGAGATCTTGTTCGGTTGGCAGTTGCTATCGAAGCGGGCACTGATCCTCAAGCACACGCAGAACACTCCGCCACCGGTTCAGGGTGTGGAGTTCGTCACCGAGTGCGGAACATGCGCCAAGCCGAAGCGGACGCCCAAGTGTGAGCCCTGCAAGCGACCGGTCCTCTTCTGTGTGCTCTGTCGCCTGCCTGTCAGAGGTGCTGCCAATGCATGTCTGGCCTGTGGCCATGGTGGGCACATGGATCACATGATGCAGTGGTTTGAGGTGCGTTCTACTCTGATTCTTTAATATTTAATATTAAAGTCGATTTAAATTTTCTTTAAATCCTTTACAGAAACACACCGTGTGTGCTACCTGTGGCTGCAAGTGCCTGGAGCGCACATCGGAGCTGCTAGCTCTGCTCAGCTGAACAGGCTCTTGCAGCCTTCCTTCATCTCTGGATATGCAACTACAGTGGCTCACAGCTTATTTCGTGCAAAGGTTCAAACAAACTTTAAAGTCGTGTAGCACATAAACTATATGAGATCGCAACAAACTTTTAAAGTAGTATATAAAAATACTTTCAATTCCAATAATATTTACATTTACAAAAATCCTAAAATATTGACTTCTTCAATGTCACAGCTTATTTCGTGCAAGAACTTTAGGTAAATGTATTTCGTAAATTGTGATCCCGGACATACTTTTTTTTATGGAATCTTTTTGAACACAATATCAGCAATATCACTTTAAAAAAAGCCAATATTTTAGGTTTTTTGTAACTTTAAATATTATTGAATGCAATTGAAAACACAAGTATCTTTATATATATTAGAATACTACTATAAAAAAACTGCATTAAAATTTTGTTGATATCTCATATAGTTTATGGGCTTCACGACTTTAAAGTTTGGTTGAACCTTTGCACGAAATAAGCTGTGAGCCACTGTACATGGTTAGGTGTTGTTTAGTCTCTTAAGGATACGTTTTTTGTACGATTTCAGAAATATATGACCTTATTCATCAAACTACCAGATAAAGGCAATTCAATTTTTTGCCCTACTAAAATTGATCTGAACTAGAGGTGGAGAAACATCGATGCATCTATGTTTTTTAAATGTTTGGGAACATCTTTTTGTCACATAACTAAAGTAAGGAAACTTTTTTTATTTATTCTCTTTTCTTGAAAACTTTGATGTTTTTATGAAAACATTGAAACTTCGATGTTTTTTTCCATCGATGTTTTTTATTTAAACATCGAAAAAAATCGATGTCCGCAAACATCGATGTTTCTCCACCTCTAATCTGAACGTGAAAGAATAACATAGTACTGTTAACTTTAGGTTCATTTATCGATTATTGCTGTAAAGCACTACACTGACACTACGAGACAAAAAATTTTGAATTGGAAAACTGGAAAAATGTCGGGAAAAAAATGTTTAAGTAAAAGCCTGGGAAGTTTTGCTCTTAAGCTTACTGCCCAGTCAGGAGTACAACGACCGTGGAAGACGTTAAAGAATAAGTACGATCATCTTAAGAAGAAAAGCTGAACAGAGTTTGCTGCTGAGGAATGGAATAGATATCGCACTGGTGTAGGAGTGGCGTCTCTACTTCTGTTTCTGTCATCTCTAAAAAGATAGGTAGAATCATTCAAACAAACGCAGACATTCAAAACAGCTGTCCGTCTTATTATTATCGGTTATCGGAAATCTTTTTTTTTCGGGCGAAATGATTTTAAGGGGAGTAGGGTCCCGGCTAAAGTTAGCCTCTCACATTTACACGATAGAGAACCAAATGTTCTAAGCCGAACCAATATCTGGCCTTAAAATTTCGACAGGGAGGGTAGAAATCACACCCAAATCGATTAAATCGATTTTAAAATCGTAATCGAAAAAAATCGATTCACTAGCTAAATAATGTAAACGTGTCATTTCTCGATTCCTTTCAAGTACATACATTTATTCTTTATTTTTATAAATTTAAACTTTAGTTTACTTTTTACTTAACTCGTTTATAGCTTAACATTTACGTTTTATCTGTAGTTTTTCTGCCTTTGCAATCATCATGTAAATGTGTGTTTTGTGTTGTGTTCTGCTTGTAAAAATCGAAAGGGTTTACTTTTGTTTTCTTGTGTGATGGAAATATAATTTTTTAAATTAATTTCTACAGCTCCGTTCTCTAGTGTTTGTATTTTCTTCTTTTTGTTTTTCTCAGTAAGCGTCATAATTATAAAATGAAAATTAAAGAGGAACGCAAATTAAAAGGCAGCTAGCACAACCCGCTTGCAGATTGGCGCGAAAAAAAAAAGTTAAATAAAAATAAAAATATTGCAAATTAGGCGGAGAATCGTTCTAGGGATAATACAAAGTGAATATCGCGACATAGACATAAGATATAAAGTTATAAAGATATAAAGCCTTACAAAAACACGCACAAAACAAGGAAACAACGAAAAGTTTAAGGGAAGCCTGAATTTCTAAACTGTTTTGAGGGTTGAAGGGCCTGGCAACGAGGTCTTATGTGCCAGAAAACTATCAGAACCAGCCACTGGCCAGGTTGTAGTTCTCTTGATATCATTTCAGCTGGTCGCGGTACGTTATGATGGCCTTCATCAGCAGCCGGACGTTGCTGAACTGCGAGTTCTTGGGACAGTTCTTGATGAATTGCTGGCAATTGCGATACAGCTCGGACAGTACCTTGGGTGCATGCTCGCGGGTAATGGGATCCGCCATGTTGATGGCCAGCAGCGCCTCATTGAGATATCTGCAGGGGGTTAACTCTATTTAGATTAAGTTAAATATAGATAAAGTTTACTTACCTCTGCTTAAGCTCATTGTGGTTGCTCATGTCGGCGGATATCTGCTGGATGAGGGACAGCAAGACCTTCTGCTCCAGCCTGCAGCCCTCGGGCGCAAAGGCCAGGTTGCTGTCCGTGTGCCGCAGGGTGAACTCCACGAGGCTCAAGTCATTGGCCAGCAAAGCCTGATGGAACGCCTTGTTGATCTGACCGGAAAGCAGTAGCTGCTTGATGCTGTCCCTGAGGTCGTAGGTCGGCGCCGGCGTGGCTGCCTGCGAGCGCATGGCCATGTTCTGCGACTCCATGTGCTTGCGCAGCTCCGCCCGGATCGTTTCTTGGACCTGGCGGGCCAGCAGTATCTCCAGACTCTTCACCTCGCGCTGCGTCTCCAGCATGGCGTCCGTCAGCTCGGTGCGGTGCTTGTGGAGGCTGCTCTCGATCAGCTGCTTGAGCAGGGTCAGCTTATTGTTCAGCTCCTCGGAATTGCCGCCCATCGCCTGCGGCTGTGGCATGTGCTGCAGGTAGGTGTTGAACTGGACCATGACTGCAGGGAAGGTTTAATATTAATTCAATTATAAATAATAAATAAAAAATAAAATCAACTCACAGTCTTTGATGCCCACGCTAAAGGCGTCATGCAGCTGCTTGAACATATTCTGCGAGGACTTCTCGTAGGCTGGTATCAAGGTGCTGCTCATGGACTCAATAAATGCTGTCTGGAGGCTGGCCTGGACGCCAATCAAGACGGACTTGCCAAAGGCATCAAGGAATTGCTGGGGAATAAATAAATAAATCATTTTTTCGTTGCATTTTTTCGAGTAATCCCTGCTTACCTTGCTCTTGCAAACCTGGCCAATATTCTCCTTCACCGTCTTGTCGAACACACTCAGCTTCTGCGCCATCTCCACCTGGATCTGGGCCTGCAGCTGATCCATTTTGGCATTCACCCGCGGCAGCAGTTGTCGCTGCAGTTCCATGTTGAGCACATTGCCAATGATGTCCGTGAAATGGTTCATCACATACTGATTCAGCACCTGGAGCACAGAGTCGCGTAGCTCACGATTCTGGCTTTCACTGCGAAATGGAATGGTTGAATCCTTGATTATAATATTCGAAAGGTAATAGTGTAATTCCACTGCAACATAATTCCACTGCTCCATCTACATTCTTGGGCGACATGTGAATGGCACGAATAGCTGATCCGGCATTGCTTACATTGGCTTAAGGCTTAAGGAGCATCGCATTATCTTTATCTCTTTGTCAAAAATATTCATAATTTGAAAAACAATAAGAAATTGGGGAAGGTTTAAAGGTTTAGGGAAGGAACTTGCGAAATATCGCTTAAATATCGATTCTTTTTTGTATTAAGTTTAGAGAAGGAACTTACAAAATATCGCCTAAGAATCAATATTTTTTGTTTAGTTCTTATAGAAACCTTCGGGGCGAATGGTGAATAAACGGACCTATCCTTTCTGATAAGAGACCCCTTTATAAAGAATGGACCATCTTCGAGAATGGAGCAGAATAAAGCAGTGGAACAAGGCTATTAGACGTATAGGGAACACCCAAAGTAAGAAATTAGAGAAGGGTTAGAATGTTTAGGGAAGGAAATTACAAAATATCGATGAAGAATCGATATTTTTCGGAATTCGAGGCGAATGGACAGACCGTATCCTCCCTTATGGGAGACCCCCTCGAGAATGTATCAAAATGTTGCAGTGGATTAGGACTATGAGATCTGAGTGGGACTCACCGTGCCGCCAGAAACTCGGTTAGCTTCTTCTTGTGCTCGTTCTCGTAGCGCTTCAGATACTGCTCCATTAGCTTGGACAGCTGCATTTCGATTTTGTAGGCCAGCTGGTTGACATTCTTGGGGTCCAGGGAGGTGTCCGGCTTGCTGCTGGCAGCTGGCACCGCCACCTGCTGCTGCTGCTGCTTCTGGAGCTTGGCTATGTCGTGTTCCAGCTTGTTCAGTTGCTTGGACTGGGCCTTGACGAGATCTGTAGGGGATTTAAAGGGGTTTAAAAGGGGAAATTGAAGTGGGAAGCACTCAAAAACTCACCCAGCAGCAACTCCATTTTGGCATTGAGCTCTCCATTGCCACTGGAGCCATCGCCTGCTGCGCCAGCATTGGCCTTGGCGTTGTTGTTGCTGCTGCTGGTGTTGCTCGTGTTCAGGGTTGAGGCCGTGTTGTTGTTGCTGTTACTGGCCACACTGGTACCTCCTCCGCCCAGCGTGGGCGGCACATTGCCATTATTGGTGTTCTGCACCGCCTGGGACATGATCTGGGCGGCATTCTGCAGCTCAGCGGAGTTGGTCAGAGACTGCAGCTTGACCAGGGGCCAGGAACCAGGTTCGGGGCGATCACCTAGCAGGGGCGATGAGTTAGCCAGCTCCTCCTCCTCGTCATCATCGTCGTCGTCGTCGTCGTCATCGACCAGATTCTCCAGCTCCGCTTCGTAGGCATCCGCATCCTCCTGCGTGGCCATGATCTCCTGAACCTCACGGCTTGGACTCGACCCCCCGCTGGCCAGATTCTCGGCCACATTGCGCTCCGGATTGCGATCGATGGCCACGAACTTCTTGCGGGCATCCAGCTTCTCCTTGAGCTGCTTCTGCTGCTCCCGATCCTCGATCAGGGTGTTGTTCATCAGGTTGAGTAGATTCGCATTCGAGTTGTCGGCGCCGGTCTTGGCCGTTACCGAGGCCAGCATGCGCAGCGTGTTGAGGACGGCAGAGTCAATGGACTCACCCCCGCCTGCCGAGCTATCTGCCCCGGCTGTGCCGGTTGTGCTAGTGGTGCTAGTGGCCACCACCACAGCCGTGGCCGTCGAGGTACCGCTGGCACTAAAGGCATCGGGGGTCATCAGGTTCACCTGGGGATAGCTGCTCCCGAACTTCGGAGACTCTGTCTTGATGGCCTCGACGTCCTGCAGGATGGCCGAGGGCGCGGCCGCTGCGGCAGCCGCCACAGCCACAATGGCGGAGGAGCTGCCCGTCGAGGATCTCTTGGCGGATTTGGCAAACAAAGCCTCCAGTTGGACCGTGCTGCTGGGGGAGGATTCCGGCTCCTGTTTGATCAGCAAATTGTTCTCCGGCGTCTTGGAACGCTTGCTGCGTCGCTCGGACTTCTCGGCGAGCGAAACGCACGGCTGGTAGATGATCTGACACTCCTGGAGGCTCTTGGCCTGCACCACGAACATGTGCAGCACGAGGGCACTGGTGTGGTTGCTGTCGTCGTCAAAGTCATCGGACTCCTCGAACGGATAGTAGCTCTCGATGGAGCTCTTCAGCTGCCGCACCGTGGCGTTCACAATGGAGAACGAGAGGATGCCGGAGCTCAGCTTGAACTCGGCAATGTTCTGAATGCGAAGGCCACCCTCTTCTCCTCCTTCGCCATCGCTGGCCTTACCCTCCGAGGCGGTGCTGCCGATTTGCATAACATAGACGGCCAGGGAGTCCAGGCTAGACAGGACCAGATAGTTGGCACTGCGATCGATGCCGGCGATAAAGTTTGCGGGCTGCGGCGGAATGGTGGCCAGCACGTTGATGGTCTGCAGGCACTCCCACAGGGAGCAGTTCCACAGCTTGATCTCGGTGTTGGCATCGCTAGTGGTGATCACGTGCTGCCAGTAGGAGCTTAAATATAAATATAAATATAAGTATCAAAATATATATATCAAATATCAAATATCAAATATCAAATATCAAATATCAAATATCAAATATCAAATATCAAATATCAAATATCAAATATCAAATATCAAATATCAAATATCAAATATAAATATAAATATAAATATAAACAAGTAAGAAAGCTACAGTCGACTGTTCTCGACTGTGAGATACCCGGTACCTAAACGCTTCACACTAAAAGGCTATTTAAAATTGTATATACATTATCATACTCTACTTCGATACTTTTTAAAATAAATCTCCTCTCGAATTAGCTCCCGACCTTAACAATTTAATGCCATACTTAAATATGAATGATACATTTTATAGGAAAACATAAAAACCCGCTCGATCGGCGTCAAACAATGAATTATGTTATTTTTTGTCTTTTCTTGCTATATTCCTTTGTCATTTCTTCTGCAGCTGGCGCCATTATATCGCACGGCCAAGGCTCGAATGCGCCACCTGTCGGCTACAGCTTGCAACAGCAGTGCCCTAGGGCGGTGTGTTAAAATTCGAACCTTATTGCTAATATCTCCCATGTTTATCATCCGATTTTACTGAAATTTTCAGGAAACTTCCGCTCTATTTTATTCATTTTTTGTATCTATCAACTTTAACCCGAAAATAACGAGTATAGCTTATTTAACGTTTTTTATGATTTTTGAGGGCGAAAGTGGGCGTGGCCAAATTTTAAAATAAACTTGATCTGCGTGCAACAGATTTCAATGTTGTTACCAAATTTGATAACTCTAGCTCTTATAGTCTCTGAGATCTGTTGTTTCACACCGACGGACAGAGGTTGGCACTAACCCATAATACCCTTGTACCCTATGGGTACCGGGAATAATAAATAGTTATAATTATGGGACTAGACTTACTCCTCCACCGGCTTGTTGATATTGTCCAGGAAAAAGAGGGAGCAGACCTTCTTGCCATCGTGGGGCTTCCACTCGTGCAGGCAGCGGTGGTTGCGCACGTCAAACAAATAGATTTGATAGAACCGAACCAGGCCATCGGCGCAGGCTGCGGCCACTGTTGTGCCATCCGGCGAGAGAGCAGCGCAGGTGATCAGGGACTCCTCCTCTATCTTCAGATAGCCAGTTTCGAGGGCAGCCGGTTGGATCTTGCCGCGCTGAGCAGAGAATAGGTTTATATTAGTTTTTAATATTTTATTCGAAGCAAAAATAACTCACTCCGTGCTCAGAGACAATCATCTTGACGTGGAAACACTGAAACTGCGAGCTTCGCGACCAAATGAGCAGCTGATTCTCATCCTCCTCCTCGCTGATCGGGGGAGCAGTGGCGTTGGAGCTATGGCAGACATAGGGACACCAGGAGACCATGTCATACTCCGGCGAATAGTTGGCGATGGGATCCTCCACCTTCAGCACGAGATTGCACACCAAATTGCCCTCGATCAGATCGACTTTGTAGACAAAGAGCGAGGTGACATCGATCACAGCCAGAATGCGCTCGCGGTCCGTGTGGGCGAACTGCAGATCCAGCACCTCGCCGCTCATACCCTTGATCAGAGCCCGCATGCTGGTGCTAATGTTGCAAACGCGCACCATTCCCTCCATGCCGGTGGCTTTGTTGTTGACTGTTGGGGAGGAAAAGGGAAGATTTATTCAGTTAAGATGAAGAAACCCAAGGAAAACTCGTGGAAATGTATATATTATTAATAATAGTAAAGTATACAAGCAAACTCACCATTAATAGCATATGCCAGGTGCTTGCCATCGCGGTGGACGGCCACCAGGTGGCCGGGATAGTAGTACTTGCGCTCCCACTTGTAGTCGACAATGTTCTTTAGCTTCACCTTCGAGGAGCCGCGATTGTGGACACCGCCGGAGGCCAAGACCCTAGTATGGTTGGTCTTGATCACCCGACAGCACTGCTTCTCGTGCGGCAGGAAGTTGCTAAGGCGGAAAACCAGCGTGGCTTTAAAATACAAAGAGTACGAATGCGAAAGGAGACCACAACTCACATTATTTCCACTTCCTTGGGCTCCGTCAAGTTGCCGTTGGCCGCTATCGGCGGCGGCGGCTTAGTGCCCAGACTGTCCTGGTCTGCGGCGCTGGTGTTCATCCTGGCTGCTGCTGCTGCGTCGATGACCGGTGCGCTAATACGGATAACGGCTGGCGTGGGCTGTGGTTTCTCTGCTATGCCACACCTTGGCGACGGCTCAGACGGCGACGGGGTTGGCGGGGGCGGCGGCGTCTTACGAAAGATTGGCAAGTGTGCGAGCGCGAAGAGCGCGATTAACATTGACACATCGGCTGACTGCAGCGGGAGGAGCGGATACGGATGCGGCACGGGTGTACACATTAATTTCGTCAGTTAATGCCCAGCAACGACCCACACTAACCTGCCCTATCAATATGCACAGTGCAGCACAAGTTCCTGATTCGCCCAATTCCTGCAGCCGGGATGTCCTGCGAACTGCGCGCTTGTCTCGTGGCTCTGCCTGCAGCTATTTACTGTACAATCCTGCCAAGCTGGACCATCGGGGTAGCTTTTTTCGCGTTAACTCACTGATTTTCGCAAAAAATTTTGCCCAATGCCGCAAAGCCCTAGAGATGTGTAGCGGCGTTGCAAGGGTTATCGAAAACGGCGGGCGTCTGTTATCCAGTGATGTCATTTTTTTCTGACCAAAAATAGCTGGATTGACAAAATAAAACAGCTAAAAATAGCGGAATTCCAGGGAGAAAAAGCTAAGAAAAAAGCTGCTTTTTTTTTATATTATTTTTTATAGAAAAGAAACAAGAAATGGAAAAGCACAGAACCATAATGAAAACAAATTAAATTCATATATGTTTTATATTAAATAGTAGTAATGGGTAGTTGAACGGAGGTCACTTTATGTTCGATGTATGGGAAGCCAAAACATTAAAGCGCTCTCCAGAAAAGTGCCATTTTCAAAGTCGGCGAACACAATTACTCAAAAGCTACTTGACTAATCGTTTTGAAATTTTGCACACAGCTTCTGCAACTAATTCTCCAGGTATCACCGTCGGAGTTTTTAAAATTTTTTTTTATTGTATTTTTTATTTAACAATTAAACTTTTTTTTAGTCAAGAATTAATTCTTTGATTTCAAACTTTCAAAAAAAACTCCACGGTGTTACCTTCGGACAATTATCCTTTAACTAATGCATATTCTAGTTATCATATCGGACGATTCTGTGGACCGCTAGGATGTACACCGCAATTCAACTTTTTTTTTAGGAGCCACGGGAGATTCCCTATAACTCCTATACCTGCACATATTTTTCAATGAAACATTTGTAGAAAAATTGTCCAAATGTAACGTTACTCCATGTCATATAAATTAATAAATCTTTCCTATCTCTTTCTAGCACATGCGCAGCTTATGGGGCGAAAAGTCGATGTTGCAATTTTTTCGAGCTGTTGCTGTTGCGGACCCAGGATAAACAGAGTAATATACATACTTAAAATAGCGTTTAATGTTTCAACGCTTTTCGTTTTTATCGAATTAACTTGGCTGAAAACTCGACCTTTTGTTTGTAAGCCTTTTGGCATCTTCAATTTACATATGTATTTTTCTCGGTTTTACAAAAGAATTTCACAATTTTAGCGTTGTAAGACGCTCACATTTTGGTGTGGACATTTGAGGGAAATTATTCAATATAGGTAAATATGGATCCTGTTCCGAAAGAAATACATTTCAATCATCAAACTCAATTAAAATATCACTTTAAATGTAGTAAAAGTAAAATAAAAAAAAAAAACTGCTTAAATCTTCTAAAAAAGCTGAAATTCCCGCTGCCCGTTTTCGAATTTGCCGAATTTGACGAGAAAAAAACGGAAATGACATCATTGCTGTTATCGGTTCGTCGACCAGGGCTGCGCGCTCACTGCGCTTTTTTCGGAATCGAAAAACTTCTGTTGCTCGTTTTATTTTTATTTTTATTATTCTTTTATTGCATTTTAACATTCAACTTAATACATTTATCTTTATTCATAGAGATGTATATCCATCAAAACAATACACATTGATTACGCAGCCACGTAATAATATGTTTACATAGTGTTTCAATATCACTTTTCTTTCCGTTTTCATTACATTTATGCATTTTTTGTCGTTCGTTTCTGTGTGATTGTGGGTGTAGATCTTTGAAAATGTCTTAACAAGTTTAAGAAGAACTCATACATTTTACGGGGGGCTTAAGTATGCAAAAGAAGTGATATATATGTATGCCGGTATATCTGATAAATTCGAAGTTAGCAAATACGTACATATTTAGTGGTCCGGTTAAATTAAATTTGTCTCCTGTTTTCAATCTTACATAATTCCCGTATCCTTTTCCGTTTGGGCATAGAAAGAAATTTTGGGTAAATGTATATAATATCAAGTTGTGTTTTTTCTTTCTTTTTTTTTGTGTACACTATACAGATAGAAAATATATTAATATATGTATGTTTTTTTTTTTCTTTTGGAAAAACCTAAGCTAAGCTTTCAAGGAAATGAATTTCTCGTCGATCTTTTTGTTTCTCTTTTCTTTCGATTTTAGTTCTCTAATACTTAAACATTTAAGCCTGGCTTTTTCATATTTTTTACGATTCTTGTTTTTTTCTTTTCTTTTTTTTTCTTAGTTTTCATTGCCGGAATGAATAGAAGGATAAATTTCGAGGCATACACAAAACATGAATTAATAAATAGCAAAATTGGAAAGTGAAATGCGAGTTCGCAGCAGCAGGGAATTCGGAGTTGGGCTTGGGTTTGGACCACTTGGTGGCAGCTTCATTATACACTAGGGCTTCAGGGCTTGAGGGTGAGATACGGGCGGTTGGTTGGCTGTCAAGCGAAGGATCTGTTTGTCATTTACTCGTGTAACAATTAGGAGAAGCGTCCATTGTACATTCACATACATATGTCCCTAAATATACACACACGTACACAAGTATATATATAAATCGATCTGCATAAATATCTATAGAGGCGGCATTATTGTTGTAGTTCTCGCATGATTTGTTTGTGTTGAGATTTAACTAGCCTACAAATTAAATTAGCAACTTTAATGCATCAACTCCAGCCGGGGGGGTTCTTGGCAGAGCTCCAAAACAGAGCCAACATTCGAGCAAACAACTCGAATTTGCGAAAGATCAGGTGATTATGTTTGTCTGCAAAATGAGTACAAGAAGCGCTTTTTGGGAAAAATAGATGCGAAGTGCTCTGAATGTTTGCCCTGCTTTATCGCTGTGCAAACAACTACCCGGACTTGGAGTGTATTGTGCTTGCAACATATAAAAAACGGCAGAAAATAAGTGACTAACATTTAGCGGTGGATTGATTTGTTCAGAGAAAAGTACAGTGGCAAAAGCATAGAAGTTTTCGAACTTTTCAGACTTTCAGCATTGAAGTTTTCGAACTTTCGGAGTTTTACATTTCTCTTTAAGTGAAACATCGATATTTCGGCCTTTGCAATCGATTGTTTCGTAACTGTACTTTCGAAGAAGAAAGTTTTCGAAATTTCGAAGTTTTAAATATTTTTTTTAGTAGGAAAGTAAAATGATTTCACGTGACAACTTTTAACTTTTAACAGAAATTGTAACTTTTCTCTAATATATATCGTCAAAGAATGACCAAGAAAAAAAAGAAACTTCCTTAAATTCATAAGAACGTAGAAACTTTAAAAGGTTAAATAAAGAGAAATTCAATAAATTATGCCAAAGTAAAGGAATGTTAAATATTCTTCCATTTAGCAATAAAGTTGCTTTAGAGTTTTTTGTAAAAATACCACCAAATGATCAAAGTCCAAACGGCGTACCCCACTGAACAAATCAATTCACCCTTAATAGACATGATGATCATTTATCGCTGCTCCTCAAATGTTGGTATAGACGCCAGCTGCTCCTGCCGAGCCGGAGGATCCGCCAGTCACGTTGGCTGTCACCGGGGCTGATATCGAGGAGCTCGTTCGCCCAGGAGCACCAGCATCGGCCGCTGTAAGTCCCTCCAGCTTGAGACGCATCTCCTCCTTGCGCGTCTGGACGCTCAGTAGCTCGTCGCTCAAGTCGTTGCAGAGGTGCAGCAGTGAGTTGTTCTGCTCGCGCAGTCGCTGCAGAACCTCTGTGGTGCTGGCCTGGCCCTGCTTGAAGGACACATGGCGCAGCGAGTCACTGATGGCGGACACCCGCTTCTCAAAGCTCTCGGCACTGGGCAGCTGGCCAACCTGGGAGGGAGCCGGTGGCGGGGGCTGCTGGGGCGGCGACTGCGATCCGCGCGGCGTCTGTGGCTTTCGGTATACCTCGAAGGCGGAGACCCGCTGCTGAGCCTGCTGGAGCGTAATCCTGGTTGGCGGCACCACTGCAGCTTGAGGAGGCGGTGCTGCCGGCGGCAGCGAGTGCAGCTGCTGTTCGTCCATCTAGAATTGTTCGAACAGGTTAGCCTCGGAATCTGTATAAATGAAGGAGGTGGCATTCATGGTTAAGCTACTGAATTTGGACACAAGACACTAGTGGAGCTACGGCCAATTTGCGTTGAATGCGGGTACGAGTACGAGTTGCATACATTTAGGATTGGACTTACGACGTTCGCGGCGCCTTCGTCGGCAAAGTGCGTGAAATCGGCAAAACCAGTTGAGGTTTGCATATCGAAGCTGGCCTGCGCGGTGATCTTAACAAAGAGTGGGGTTGCAATATTTATATACATGTCGCACAGGTTACAGGTTTCAGGTTACAAGTTAGGCAGTAGTAGTTATCAAGGCAAAGAAAAGGTAAACAGGAAGTAAGAACATCGGGCACACCGAAGTTTCGTATATCCTTGCAAAGACTCTTAAGTAATTCACTTTTGAACTTATAGCCACATTCCACTGCAACATTCTGCTACATTCTCGAGGATGGTCCATTTTTTACACGGGGTCTACCATAAAGGTATTCGATCGATTGTTTTTCTTCACAATCGATATTTTTTTTTTTTTCATCATTTTATGTTTTGTCCAGATGTAGTAAGGCAGGACAGATAATATCGGACCGAAGATGCGCGTTTAAGTAAAAAAATGTAGACCAATTGTTATTTATTAATAAGCACTTCAATATATAAAAAATCTGATCTCAAAATACAATATGTTACGCTTTTACTTTGGTTTTTTCATATTTTTTTTTAAACCATCGATAGTATTCGATTGTTTTTCTAAAACCATCGATAACCATCGATAGTCTCACTCCCGATTGTGCTCCAGCTCTATCTTCGGGGCCATTCGCCCCGAATGTTTCTATATATGCTTTTCGTGACATTCACACGTCGCCAAAGAATGTAGATGGAGCAGTGGAATCACCTACATTTTCGAAAATATGTTGGAAACGCAATTTATGTTCGCTTTTTATGTAAAAAAACGAATTCTTTCGTTATTTATGTTTTAAAAACTTATAACTTTTCTTTATTTATATTAAAGAAATGCATTTTGGGTTTGCTCTTTAAATGTATAAGTATATAAGCTCCTTGAATTGATCTCTATAAATTAAACAAAAAATAAATAATAGATTTTTTTTTTCGATTTAATCGATGTTTTTTTCTAAAAATCGATGCACTGAGAATCGATTTTTCCCAGCTCTATGTTGCAGTGGAACGGAGCTATTAGTTTGTATTCAGTTATGTTCCTTGCAAAGATATCTAAAGCACAAACAGTTTGGAGAAATATTCAAGGCTTATAACCCTTCGGTTAATAATACTTAATTCCCCCTGTCAGGCTGTCTAAGGACCAAGTTAAATCACAACACAGACACAAACTACGTAAGGGGCCTCCATCAATCAGGAATCACTCACCTCTGCCTGCTGGGCACCGCCCGTGGCGCCCATTTTGAACTTGTTCAAGTCCAGGCTGCTGCTCCGTGCGTGACGATGTGGCCTTGGCGGGGGCAGGGGCGGCGGCTCCTTCTTGGACGCCATGGCCGATGATGATGATGAGGCCACGTACATGGTTTGTGGCTCTGGCGGCTCACTGGGACCACTGCTGGAGCCGATGCTCGACTCACGTTGCGGCGGCGGTGGCAAAGCACTGTTCTTGGCAGGCAGCTTCTTGGCCTGGGGACGTTGAATGGCACGCAGATCGCTGCTCTCGCGATGGGAGCCAGTAGATCCCGATGACTGACTGATGACCGCTGTGGTCGCTGTGATGGCCTTGGGGCTGTCCTCGCGCAGAACCACAACGCCTTCATTGTCGTTGGATGGCTCGGCAGAGGAAGCGATGGCGGTGCCTGGCGGCGGAATGGGATTTATAACTTACTTGCCTATCGTTTGAGCTTGGGGAATACCCACCTATTGGGGTCACTCTGAGCGGCACTGGGTGCAGAATCTGTGGATTGGATACCACGTCCTGCGCCGAGCGCTTCATGTCGAACAGGGCTGGCTTGAGCCCGGGACTAGAGACGGCTGGAGCGCCTGCTCCGGCCACGGCTGCCACAACAGTGGCCGCCCCTCCTCCGGCCGGAGCAGCACTTGTTGTGGGAGATTCACTGAACTTTGTCCACTGGCTGGACACGGCGCTTGTGGTTGTGTTTGTGTCCATGGCATTTGCCGCAGAGGAAACCGCTGCCGTCACCGGCTTCTCGGCACTCGGTGAGTTCGAGATGCTGCGGTTCTTGGGGGAAGCCGCCTCGCGCTGCTTCGAGCTGTTACTTGCCTGCGAGGACGTGGAGATGCTGCTCAGATTCATGATGTTCTTGTCGCCGGAGCGCGTCTTGCCCGAGGAACTGCCTCCGCCGCTGAGATTGCCGGCAATGATTGTATTGTCCGTGTGGTCGTCCTCGTCGTCGTCGTTCAGATGCAGGAGATCAGCCTCAGGCGGTTCCTGGGGCAGTGCCGCCGCCGCCGCTGCTGACGAGGAGGAGGAGGTGCCTCCTGGGGCAGCAGCAGCTTGCAGCACATTGGGATGCAGGCAGTGGGGCAGGCTGGTGGGCAACGGTATGTTGTTGCGCCTCAGCACCACCAGATGCATGGCGGCGGTGAACTCGGACAGACTCAGGGCGCCATCGCGAGTCACGTCGCACAGCTGCCAGATGTGACGCAGCTCCTCCACGGGAATGCGGCTCTTTTCGAAGAAGATTCTATCGGGGAATAAGTTAAATGTGTAAACAGATGCTCCTCCCAGTGCTCACCTTGCTGCCTGGCCGGAGAGCAGGCCATGCGGATCCCTTTGGACCGTCCTGAACTGCTTGTTGTAGTACTCGCGCTGCTCCGGCGTTATCTGGTAGAGGGTCACCAGCTCGCTCTCGTTGTCCTCGTCGTCGCTGCTGTGGCGGTCCGAGGACTCCTCCTCGGTGCCCAGCAGCTGGCGGTGCTCGTCGCCCAGCAATCCCTGCCAGAGGGTGTCCTGCGCCCAGGGCCGCTCGGCCACGCTGTTGGTCGGCGTAGGGCTGTCGCTGTTGGTGCTCCAGGCTTCCGGAGAGCCACCAGCACCAGCGCCAGCTCGACGGCGCTAAGCAGAGATAAGAAACGGATGAGGAACGGCCACTAGATAAGATAGGAGTGCTCACCCCGACATTCTCCCGGCTGCTGCTGCTCACGACCCCGCCGCTGCCATCATGACCCGTTGCCTCGTCCACGGACTCGTTCTGTTCCACCTCGGAGTCGGTGCTGGGCAGGTCAGAGGTGTCCTGCAGCTGCTGCTCCTGCTGCGAGGAGTTCCTGCGCAGGGAGTTCCTTCGATCTGTGGGCGGCGGTGGCGGCAAGGCGGCCAATCCATTTTCCACGGCCACCGGCGCGGTGACCGCCTCCTTCCAGCTAAAGTGCGGCAGTGGCAGCGGCACCGTGGCCGAGATCAGCTCCTGGCGCAGCGGCATGGCAGCCTGGTGGGCGGCGATTAGCTTGAGGCATGAGTAGAACTGGGCTCGCGAGATGTGCAGCGCCGTCGAGGGAATCCCGGCCAGGCCAGTGATCTGCAACAGGCGTGTAAGCCCGAGGTAATTAATCATTCACGATCGCGCGGCAGTGGCGCAAATTGGACCTACCTCAATCACCGCCTCGTTGGCGATGTCCGCCGAGCGAAAGAGCTCGGTGGCCTTCAGCATGGGCACCTTGCCAGTCTTTTCCACGTCGCAGCATTGGAAGAGCTCACTGTAGAAGCGCGTCTCGGGCTCCGTTAGCGACACGTCCATGCCTGCCGCCTACTTGTTGCCGCCTCTCTCCGCCAATGCCAGTTCTGAGCGCCACGCCCCGTTCCTGCGACCGATCGGGCCCGGATCCGATCCGTTTGTTTATTTCCACGCTAAACCAAACAACAAGTCAGTGCCAGTGGCAGTCGCTGTTTCCGCTGCCCCCTCGCTCCCGAGCGACTCGTCTCGAAGTCTCTCTCTCTCTGTCTCTCGCTGCTCTTGGCCCCCGCACGGAGTTGGAGGAGATGGAAAACGGCAGAAGGCAAATAATAAGGCAGCTCCAATCGCTCTGGTTTCCTTAGCTTATCGGTGCCGCCACAGCTGGGTGTGTGCGGGCGGGGGTTACAGCATGCCTTGGCACTGGTCAACGGGCAACGTCCAGCTTCCACAAGCTGCTTAATTCGCAACAGATTCGCTTTTTGTCCAGTTTTCTTTTTCGCAAACTCTTTTTGCACTGTGTGTTGGCTCTCGGTTTCGATAGGTGGCGATGCTGGCGATATGTCCGCCCATCGATTAGTCAGCTGGCGGAGCAGCCCTGTACCTGTTAGCTTGCGTGCAGCCCTGGCTTTCGACAAAAAGTTTAATGCCGCGCATGCTGTACGTTTTAAAAGGTGGTGCACATTTTTCTAACTTTCGAAATAAATTAATTTGTATAAAATTTACCATTTAAATAGATGAGTTTATCGATTGGGCACATGACAAAAAATTCATTAGAACAAACACAAAACCTTGTTGATAAGCTTTATGACAAATTATTGTAAAGTCATATTGCATTTTCTATAAAATAAATAAATAATAAAATATTGTATCTTTTTAAAAATCATAACCGCACATACACCTCTCATTAAATAAATTAAGACTCTGGCAATACTTTTAACTCTTAAGGCTTGGGTAGCCCTGCCCGCGTGACGTCACTGTGTCGCAAGCACTTTCCTGCACCACCTTCACTTCTGCCACCGTGCTTCCCGCAAAACATTCTGTTATTGTTGTCTGCGTCGGATCTGCGACGCTAATAAATAAAGGATTTTCAGCGCCTGAGAGCTGCAAATTAGGTAGGATATTGTTCCAAGCTAGTCAAGGATGTTCTCCAAAAAGAAGCCCGAGCCTGCGAAGCGAAGGCAGCACGACTTGTCCCAGGTAAGAGGAAAAACAAACAGCTAGATCCGTCTATTTATTAATTATGAGTCATCGCCCACACTCGCACTCTCGCTTCTTGCGGTCAGTTTGGCCTTACGGAAATCCCGGATGACTTCGATCCCAGCGCTGGCTACGGCGATGACGATGGCGGCGACAGTGATCTGGAGGCGGAGCTGGCTGCCATTGCCAGCGGCGGGGGAGGCAGGCCCAAGCCGAAGCCCAAGGCAAAGCTCGTGCCGGCGAGCGACTTGGACAAAATGATTGCCGACAGCTTGCGTGATGTCAGCGACGATGACGACGATGAAAATCTGGAAAACGATTCGGATCTGTTGGGTGAATTGAACGGCATTGGAGGCGTGGACGTGGAGGAGGATGAGGAGGAGCAGCCAGCGGTGGAGCCAGAAGCTGCCAATGAGGAGCCCGTGCAGACCTTCCTGCCCACCACCACTGTGGACACGCTGGGCATCATCAAGCAGCGCCTGGAGATGTACAAGATGGCCGAGGCGAATGCCAAGGCTGCGGGGGATTCAGGCAAGGCAAGACGCTTTGGACGAGGTCTCAAGACCCTGCAGGACTTGCACAAGCAAGCAGCTGCCGGCAGGTCCATCAATGTGGACGACATACCGCCAGAGGTTAGTGTGAAGCCTCCTGGTGGGGCGGATCCTGTGGCAGCTGCCGAGGAAACACCCGCTCCATCTACTCCTGCCTCACCTCCGCCTGTACCAAGTCGCGCGGCACCAGCTCCTCCCACTCCAACATCCCCGGTAGCGCCAACGACCTCTGTGGCTCCCTCCACGCCTCCCAATCCTCTGGTGGCTCAAATGCGCAGCCGCCAGAACGAGTACAAAGCTGCTGCCCTGCAGTCCAAGCGTGGCGGGGACACGGCCACTGCCCTCCAGTTCCTCAAGGTTGTCAAGCAATTCGATGTGGTTGTGAAGATGTGCGAGGACGGCCAGGAAGTGGATTTGAGCGATATGCCGCCACCGCCAGCCGAGTTCCTTGAGTTCCTGGCCAAGATGAAGGAGGGCGGCGCGCCAGAAGCAGCAGCAGAACCAGCTCCAGTTGCTCCGGCTCCTACTCCCGTTCCCGTTCCCGCTCCTGCGGCTGCCACCAACATGCTGGAGGCTCTGCAGCAACGCCTAGAGAAGTATCAGTCCGTGGAGGCTGCGGCGAAGGCAGAAAATAACACTGGCAAGGCAAGGCGCTTTGGAAGGATTGTGAAGCAATATGAAGATGCCATCAAGCTGTACAAGGCGGGCAAACCTGTGCCTTACGACGAACTACCCGTGCCTCCTGGCTTTGGTCCACTGCCAGCAACCGGGGATGCTGCTCCGGCTCCATCCCTGCCCACTTCACCTGCATCCCCGCCAGCCACAGCCAGCACTTCCGCAGGGGGAACGCCATCCAGCTCGAGTGCAGCTACGCCAACCACGCCTCGGAAGGCTCCTTCGCCGCCCAAGGAATTGACCACACGCACCTCGGGCAACCAGCAGAAGAACAACCTCGCCGAGCAGCAGATGAAGCTTCTCTTGGAGCGTCAAAAGGAGTTCAAGGTGGCTGCCATCGAGGCCAAGAAGGCCGGAGAGATTGATCAGGCCAAGGAGTACCTGAAGATCTACAAGGGATTCGATTCTCTGCTGAATGCGGCCAGCAGTGGCCTGCCAGTTGATCTCAGCACGGTCAGTGAAGGGTCACTCTCTTAATCTTAATAAAATAGCAAATATTTCCCAATCCTTTCCAGCTTCCTGTGCCACCCTCTCAGCGTGACAATTTGGAGGCCTCGTTCGCCATTGTTTCGTCTGAGGAGTGCGATCCCGGCGATGACATCTGCGAGATCGGTATCCGCATGGAGGAGCAACTGGCCAAGCAGCTGATGATGTGCAAGAACACCCGGGATCACCACAAGGCCATGGGCGATGTGGCCGGCATGAATCGGTTTGAAAATCTGGCCCTTACTGTCCAGAAGGATCTGGACCTGGTGCGCTTCTCCAAGCGAAAGAATCAGACACTGCCAAAGTTTCACTACGAGCAACGCAACTTTAACATTGTCCACTGCAACACGGACCTCACCGACAACGAGCTGGAGATTGTCGTTGTCCGCGGCGTGAACTACAATGTGGCCAATGCCAAGGAAGTGGACACCTATGTGCGTGTGGAGTTTCCACTGCTTAATGTAAGTTTTTGCCTGGATATCCTAGGAATTTGGCTGAAACCAAGGCATCTAAATCTTCTCTTTCAGGATGAAACCTTCAAGACTAAAACCAATGTCATCAAGGACACCAACAGCCCGGATTACGATGAGCGCTTTAAGGTGGACATACAGCGAACCAATCGTCAGTTTCAAAGAATCTTCAAGAGGCACGGCGTCAAGCTGGAAATTTATTCAAGAGGGTGAGTCTTTGTCTGTAATAAAGAATCTAATTTGGCACATTTAATTAATCCGTACCAAGTCGCTTTTCATGCCAATTAATCTTAACTAACAGAGGTGGTATATAAGTTTTAATCATAATCATTATTTTTTGAGGTTTTTAAGAGCTACTTAGTAATTGTATTTACTGTTCATATAATAATAATATCCCTACAGTACTGCGCACTAGTTCGTAGGTAAGTGATAGTAAGACTACTTACAAGTACTACCAGTACTTAATTTACTAAACCCTTGACAATGTATTTTTTCATTTCCACTTTTGTATGAACTAGTGATAAGGGCACCCATGAAAAGGGTAGTTACTTGGGTACCCAAATGTACTCAAATTGAGTACATTTTTTGAAAACAATAAATCTTAAATTAGAGAGATTTAAAAACCTTTTTGAAAACTTTTAGCTGTATACAACTTTGTATTTATAAAGGACGAATAGTTTTAAATGTTTATGAAACTCTAATACAAGCTCAGCTCTTTTATTTTACATGACAATAAAATTTATTTTATTATGGTTGACATTCCGCCTGTAAGTTAATATGTTCGTTCAAATTAAGTAGATGTATTTATGATATTTAAATTCAATTAAGAAAACTCACATTTCTAAACAAATTTGTTACGACTCGCTCTCGAACTCGGTACCATCAGATTCATAGTCCAGCACTCAACCCAACGCTCCATAGGGGCAAATCAGGCAACAACATCGAAAACTCAAATTTACTTAGTGGCTCGGCGTTCGTTTACTATAGGGTTAATCATAGAAGTACCCATATACATTCTTGGTGGTACCATAGGGTCAGTCAAGGAAGTATTGTATACACGAACTAGTTCGGTAGGCAGTTCAGGCAAGGTCAATCGACACCTCCAGTACTGTAGGGTACTTAGTAGTAGTATTTACTGCTAATATATAGTACTATATTTTAAATACTATTTAAGTTATATTTTGTAATTTCCTAAACATCCTGTTTACTTGCAAATATTTATTCAGTAAAATATATAAGGCATAAAGAAAGTTGAAATCTCTGCTTTATAACTAGAATCACCCTAGTTTTTCAACAACTTATATTTAAATTCAAATATTCTAAGAAAAAACACCTTTATTTACTACATTTAATTGCTAATTATTTAAAATTTGCGTTTTTTAGCTTGAGTCCCCCCAAAATTCCCAAAAATCCTTTATGATTTCCTCCCGTAGTCAGCATGCTCCTCCTTGGGTTTCCGTATCGTACCAGTCATGGCTCATCCATATATGTAGCCCATTGAACTTCATTTGACTTCCGAGTGGAACATTTTAATAAAATATTTTTCAAAATCTTTACGCCTCAAATCCCAACAAATCGCAAAACAAATCCAAACCAACCTCATCCGAAATGCCACGCGATAAATTAATAGCTGCAGTGTAGATTGTTGTGGACTAAGTCGTAAACTGCCCCTGTGTTGTTTCAGAGGATTCCTGCGATCGGATACCCTGATTGGAACCGTAAACGTCAAGCTGCAGCCGCTGGAGACCAAGTGCGACATCCACGACACCTACGATGTGAGTATGATGGCCCAAAACTTGGCCAATAAGATCTAAATTAATTAATCTCCTTAGCTAATGGATGGCCGCAAGCAAGTGGGTGGCAAGCTGGAGGTCAAAGTGCGCGTTCGCAATCCCATTCTCACCAAACAGATGGAGCACATCAACGAGAAGTGGCTGGTCTTGGACGCCTAAGGCACATACTCTAAGTTAATTGCTTAAAGCAAACAAAATAATCTAAAATAATATATTGTTTTAGTTGTTCTCGATTAGTTTACTTAGTTATTCCTCTGTACATACACCCCCAGAGAGAATACAACACATTTATTTACGCTTTACGCCGATTCCTGAACAGGATAAAGGCATTTATGTAATACGAACACAACACAGATAATGTACTATATATCTATTTATATATATCTTTATATATATATACTGTATATGAGATATTGGCGGCGTTAAGGCGTTGGCATAAGATTGTGCCCGGTGAAGTCAGTCCATTCCTTGAGAGAGACAGATAGAGAGTAGAGGGTGGGAGGTCCATTAGCGCCTGGCCGAAGCCTGATTATGTTTGCATTTTGATGTATAAATTATATTGTTGAACTACAATTCCAGATATTCGCTTATTTGCGAGTACGGGCTAGTCTCATTAAACACATTCACTCCCCGAACCTTGTAGAAACCTATTGGGGAAAAGGGGGATTATGAGTCAAGATAAGGTTTTTGGTCCTAGTCACTTACCATTGACGGATCCCCCCTCGCCAGGTGCATACTGGAACGAGGGATACGGCAGATGCCAGTCCCGGGATATGAGCTGCCAGTCGGCAGCCAGGCCCTTTTCATCGCGCTCCCTGAACCACACCTCGTAGCTGCGCAGGCACTGCGTGGATTTCGGGTGCTCAGCCCAGCTGATGAAGACCTCGCGATGGGTTACCTCCACTATGGAGAGCTGCTGCGGCCGCCTGAGCTTGGGCCACGCGCTGGAGCACACGCGGAGCAGCACCGCCCAGGGCAGCGGCAGGGTGGCAGAGTTTATTACCAGCTCGCTGTTATACTGCCAAATGGGTCCCGTCTCGTAGAGCCTGGGAGTTTGGGCCCGCCGCATGGCCGCCCTTAGGGTGGCATTGGGATAGGCCGGGCTGCCGGCCTGCTGCCACACAAAGTAGGGATCGGTGGTGTGCGGCACCAGGATCTCCGTGATGAAGGCCGATTCGTTCGCTATGGACATATTCAGGGTGTACTTGTGATGGAAGGCTGTCCGCTGCGGTCCCGCCTTCTCGGGGCTCAGGAATATGGCGGCCATGTACTGCCCAGGTCCGCCCACGCCGCCGGACACTGTGCGAAGCACCTGGACGCTGTGCTTGCTGTCCATATTGACCAGCTCCATGTCGGCAGCTCGATTTCCCAACTTGGCCAGCATTCCCAGGGCTGCGTAGACGGGTTTCTGGATAAACTGCGAGTGCGGTGGCTCCGTTTCGTTCATCTGGAAATGGGCGAGGAGGGTGCGCTGCGTGAACTCGTGCGGATGGTAGCTGAGGAAGGCGTTGTCATGACTGATGGACTCCAGGCGGCCCAATGGTCCGCCAGCGAGCTTGGCATGCCAGTGCTCCATCACAGTGGATATCAGGGTAATGCCATAGCGAACATCCGCCTGGAACTCCCGGGGAGTGCTCCACCCGGCCACGGGATCAGCCTCACTAAAAGTAAGAGACAGTGAGATTAAGTTTTCTTTTTTATACCCTTGCAGAGGGTATTATAAGTTTGCCATGATAGGAAGCATCTCCGACCCTATAAAGGATATACATATTATTCCTAATCAGCATCACCAGACGAGTCTATCTAGCCATGTCCGTCTGTCGGTTTCTACGCGATCAAGTCTCTCAGTTTTTGAGCTTTCGGGCTGAAATTTTCAGCATAGTCCCATTTCGGACTACTATATTCGAAAACTGCCATAGGAATGTTGGCGAAATTAATGTATAAACAAGTAACAAAGCTACAGTCGACTGTGCTCGACTGTGAGATACCCGGTACCTAAACGTTTGCGCTTCACACTAAAAGGCAATTTAAAAATGTACATACACTACATTGTACATACATACATTGGCGCCATTATATCGCACGGCCAAGGCTCGAATGCGCCACCTGTCGGCTACAGCTTGCAACAGCAGTGCTTTAGGGCGGTGTGTTAAAATTCTAACCTTATTGCTAATATCTCCCATGTTTATCATCCGATTTTACTGAAATGTTCAGGAAACGTCCGCTCTATTTTAATAATTTATTTTATCTATTAACCTTAACCCGAAAATAACGTGTATAGCTTATTTAACGTGTTTTATGATTTTTGAGGGCGGAAGTGGGCGTGGCCAAGTTTTAAAACAAACTTGATCTGCGTGCTACAGATTCCAATGTTGTCACCAAATTTGGTAACTCTAGCTCTTATAGTCTCTGAGATCTGTTTTTTCCCACGGACAGACAGACGGAGAGACGGACATGGCTAAATCGACTCGGCTGGTGACGCTGATCAAGAATATATATACTTTATAGGGTCGGAGATTTCTCCTTCTGCCTGTTGCATACATTTTCGGTTGGCACTAACTTATAATACCCTTGTACCCTATGGGTACCAGGTATAAAAATTATGACTTCTTTGTTTTTCAAGGAATTTTTATAAATTTCGTAATTAAGCTGTTTTTTCTGGTTCTATAAATACGGTTTTAATTTTATTAAGATCGGACAACTAAATGATATAGAAACGATCGATTGAATTATATGAAAATGTAACATTCTACATGTGAAATGTAAAATGTATAGGTAAATGTTATACAATTTTATAAACTTCGATATTTTTCAAGTTTACCAAAATGGATTGATTTTTAATGATCCCAATGCAGACTGCAAGGGTATACAAACTTGGGCTTACCAAACTAGCTTTCTTTCTTGTTAAGCCATGTTTTGAGTTTAAGTAACCTTAACTACGAGTTATAGTCTGTGTTAATTGCCAAGTTAAGATAATAAGACTAAGTTAAACCTGAAAGCACCAGAATTTGGCAAGACTTTTGGCTTTCTATTATTTAAAGAGGTCTTAAACCTGAGCAACTACATATTTGGTTGCTTACCTTGGCTTAATTTTATAAAATGAGGTTAAAGATATGGATTTGCAAAACAGACTTAACATAAACATAGTTAAATATGTGTAAAGCTTGCCACACTCACTCATTGGCCACCGGCAGGGGCTTAAGATTCGGATAGTCCTCGTAGATCTTGGCCATTAAAGCTAACGAACCATTTACAATCTCCGTGGCCGTGCCTTCGATTCCCTTGCGATGAAATGTGAGTATATCGATGGGACAGTAGACGACCTTCTGGTTGCACTGCTCCAGCAGCTTCCAGCACAGCGGATGAGTGTCCGAGCTCTTGAAGAGGCCCGCCGGTCCACGCAGAGCTCGATACATCGGAAGCTGAACTTTGCCCTCGTAGGTATCCAGATTTCCAGCTTTGCTGAGACCCCGACGAACGGCTTGAACGTAATCCAGATAGGATTGGGCCGTGAGATTGAGTTTATTGTACACCCGAAGATCCGGCTCGTTCCAGGTCTCGTAGCGCCAGTTGGCCATTCTGGCGGAACCGTGACGCGCTGCGGGAGAGAAGGGAGGGAGGAGAATTACCTCATACCTTTTCTTAATTACCGTATCAATTACTTACCCAGCTGGTGGTTAACCGTCGTCTTAACGAGGTGCTCCCAGTAGAAGGACATCTGCTCGGGGTTTTCCAGGAAAACCCCGCCCAAGTTACCCATCCACTCGAGCACCGGCGACAGACGCAGCTCCTCGTGCAGGAAGTCTATGAAGTTATCGAACTTTGTGAAGTCATAAATCGGTATCCCGTTGGCATCGTACTGCCGGAACTGGACCAGCTCGAGCAGCCAGTGGATGCGAATGTGGGTCACCGCACCCACCGGCAGGGCGGCAATCTGGCGGAGATTCATCTGCAGGGCGGGGGCGGCCAGAGCGGCATCGATTCCCTGATGATCGATCCGACCGGCGGGACAGAAGCCCACGCCCGTCCAGAAGTGCGGCATTGGATGGTAGACCACATCACCGCTGGTGTAGTGGGCGTGGATCCTGGCGAGAGTGGCCACGGTCAGAAGGAGCGACAGCATTCCGTGCGGTGAGCGATGCTTTCGCTGCGGGATTAATTTCGGTTTTGTTTTGTCTCCGATTTGTCGATGCCGCCGCTGATAAGAGTGTCTCTCTCTCTCACGCCCTCCGCTCTCCCACTCCCTCTCCCTCCCCCGCCTCCCTGCCCCACTCCCACTATTCTCTTGGTGTGTTGGTGACGCACTGACTCTCTCCGTGTCTGTATCTGTCGGAGTGAGCTTAGCCGTAAGCTAAGGCCGTGACGTCACAGCACAGTGGGTAGTTTGTATACCATTACGGATGTCTATTAAAAGCTAAATTAAAAGTGAAAACTAAATTAGGAAGAATTTTCTTGCAAAAAATAGCAATCAAATGAGAGTTTTTATTTTTAAATATTTTGAGAAGTGTTTATAGAATTCAGACAGACAGTTATCACTTATTATGTATGTAGTATATAATATTAACAAGAACTTGATTTGATCTTTAATTTGATTTATTTATAATTTGGGTAAAGCTCCGTACTCAGACACTCGAAAAGTGTTTCTAAGCAGTACGATAGAGCGAGAGCGTGATTATTGACCTCTCGTTGTGGCTCAATGCATAGGAACACTTTTCGAGTACGGAGATTTATACAGAGAATAACAGACTTTGTAAATGAATTTTAAAAGCTTTAGTTTTATATTAAATTTATACTTTTATACTTGTACTATTATCTTTGGAATGTTACGTACAATCCATGAATCACGCTTAATTAAATTTATAAAATGCGAAATATACGATTTTAGGGAAGTTCTTTAACGGGAAAACTTCCTTTTATTACCTAAAATTATAGAATTCCATCCCATTGTACGTCGTGTGCCGAAAGCAACAGCGTGCCCATGTTCAGGACTCTCTCGCTCTCACTCTGCCGCCCCAAAGGTAAGGCGGAGATTGACATAAAAAGAATACAAAGAAAAACACGACCACATTGAATTGCAATCCCTCATTAGGGGTGGAAAAATATGTTGGCCAGTGTGTGAGTGGGAGTACGTGCATGTCTGGGTGCTTCTGGGGGCGCAAAAAGGTGTGACAATAATAATATTTCACGCATCCCGTGTGATAATATAGACATAACACGCTCCTGTCACATCCGAGGGTGAAATTGGTCGTTGACCGGTTCCACATCAAATTGCTACCCCCATTTGATTTTCGATTTACGGATTTGGGTAGGCAGGGATTACACAGGGCTTACGGATAAGCCTCGTAAAAGATAATAACAATATGGGATGAAAATCGAAGAAATTGGGGAGCGATTATTCTAGCAGGGGCTTATGGGAAAGAAGATTTAGTCAAGTCTAAGAGATTTAAGATGCATTTTTAAAATGTATAAGGTTTCGAGACATCTAAATAATGTTTTTAATTAAAGCAATATTTTTAATAGCTTTTTGTCACCGCTTGAAATATTCAGGAAGTAAGACCCACTACCCATTAAGATAGGGCAACCTTTCGACTTTCAGTTTTAACCTCCGTACTCAGCCACGCGAAAAGTGTTCCTAAGCATTGAGCCAAAACGAGAGGTCAATACTCACCCTCTCGCTCTATCGTACTGCTTAGAAACACTTTTCGTGTGTTTGAGTACGGAGCTTTAAAAAAACCTAATTCAAAAAAAAAGTTTCTTGAAATTCTTATAGTTCCAATTGAATGATCTTCAGACTTATCAGACTTTAGACTTCACCTCTCACAAACTAATCATATCAACATATCGAAACTGAAAGACAGCTTGCGCCTACGATCTTAAAACCAGTGTGACCCTTGGCCCCGTGTTGGTTACCATTGATGGCAACCGGAGGAATCTACAGTGAACCCTTATGCGAGTCAAGGGTGTCTTTCGTCCAAGATGACAGGTTTGGCGACTACTGGATCATCAATGCTTACATGAGGCTGGCCCGAAATGCCGGAAACATGTGTGGCGTGGCCACAAAGCCTCAATATCCCAAAGATTAACCAAAATAAATAAGATTCAAAGCGAATAAAACCCTCAATAACTTAATAAACAACAATGATCATAAATATTTTATATTTCAATAAGAAATGAGGAACTTCACGTGACTTTCCCACAAGAGCTTTCCCAAAACCCATTCCAGCAAAGGATTCCCACGAAATGTTTCCCCAGACTTGTTGTCAATATTTTGAATAATAAGGATAAATTGATTTTGTAGTTTCCCATCCGTTGGCATTATTCAATAATCCACTGTGAAGGCAATTACTCTAATGGCGGACGATGGCCAGGCCCTGACCCCAAGTGGGTCCTGGCCACAATCAGATAACTGCGACCCCACTTACCTTTGACCGCTGGTCAATCCAGTTAGCCGTATCCCGCCGTCTCGTTGTCCTGTCAGTGCCTGGTTGGCCATGTCCCCGAACACTTGGGTAATCGAAATGCCGTCGCAGAAGTCGCGCTCCCATCCGTACCCGCGGAGAATTTCGCCGTACCGAGCGCCTTCCCTGAATCGAGATGCCTTTACTAGGGACTCCCCGGCAGTGGCGACAGCAGCTCCCACTATGCGGAGCCACGATCATCCCGTTTTCGAGGACATACGCACCATACTATCCGTGCTGAAGGCCAGTGGCCTGATGCCCATCTACGAGCAGGTTTCCAACTACGAAGTGGGTCCGCCGACCAAGACCAACGAGTTCTACTCCTTCTTCGTGAGAGGCGTGGTCCACGCCCTCACCATCTTCAATGTCTACAGCCTGTTCACGCCAATCTCGTCGCAGTTGTTCTACTCGTACCGGGAGACGGATAACGTGAACCAATGGATCGAACTGCTGCTCTGCATCCTGACCTACACTCTTACGGTGTTCGTGTGTGCGAGGAATACCAAGAGCATGCTGAGGATTATGAACGAGATCCTGCAGTTGGACGAGGAAGTGCGTCGTCAGTTCGGGGCCAATTTGAACCAGAACTTTGGGTTCTCCGTCAAGTTCCTGGTGGGCATCGCCGCCTGTCAGACCTACATCATAGTGCTGAAGATCTATGCGGTGGAGGGTGCGCTCACGCCGCCCTCCTACGTACTGCTGGCCTTCTATGCCGTCCAAAATGGTCTCACGGCCACCTACATCGTTTTTGCCTCGGCTCTGCTGAGGATTGTGTACATACGGTTCCATTTCATCAACCAATTGCTGAATGGCTATACCTACGGGCAGCAGCAGAAGCGCAAGGGTGGTGGTGGTGGTGGGAGGCGACAGCGTAACCCCAATCCCCATCCCAATCCCGCCATTATGGAGCATTTCCCGGAGGACTCGCTGTTCATCTATCGCATGCACAACAAGCTTTTGCGTATCTACAAGGGCATCAACGATTGCTGCAACCTGATTCTGGTCTCGTTCCTGGGCTACTCCTTCTACACGGTCACCACCAACTGCTACAATCTCTTCGTCCAGATCACAGCCAAGGGCATGGTGTCGGCCAACATTCTGCAATGGTGCTTCGCCTGGCTCTGTCTCCACGTTTCTTTATTGGCTCTGCTGTCTAGGAGTTGCGGTCTGACCACCAGGGAGGTGAGTAACCAAGAGACAGAGATAAGGCTAAATCACTAATCATGCTGAGTGCTTCTATTCGAAGGCCAATGCCACATCGCAAATACTTTCAAGGGTGTATGCCAAAAGCAGGGAGTATCAGAATATTGTAAGTATACAAGAAATAATTAAGATTAAGGGATTAACTTAAATTAAGAGGGAGATTTTTCCTTGCAGATTGATAAATTCCTGACCAAGAGCATCAAGCAAGAGGTTCAATTTACTGCCTATGGATTCTTTGCCATAGATAACTCAACCCTGTTCAAGGTATATCAAAATATATTAATAGTGTTTGTATATCCTTTCCTTTTTTTATAGAGAAGAATAATGTGTACTCAATTTCAGAATATTTCGTACTCAGTTTAAGAATTACAGGTACACCTTTAAATATTTTGAGTTTTTCTTAAATTATGTACATTTTGTACTAAGTTTGAGTACAAAAGTGCCCAAAAAATACTCAATCTGAGTATTTATGTTCTTAAAAACTGTACTCAAAATGATTAAGAATCATCTCAAAGAACAAATGAAGGGGCCATTATTTGCGTACATAATTTCTAATGTTGAGTACATTTTTCCTTTAAAGTTCTCTCTGTATATTTCCTTTAAATAACTTCGTCCCTCCTTTAGATTTTCTCGGCCGTCACCACTTACCTGGTCATCTTGATCCAATTCAAGCAGCTGGAAGACTCAAAGGTGGAGGACCCCGAACCAGATCAGACTTGAAACATCTAGCATTAATATCTTTATATAAATATTTAATTGTTTTCTTAAATTTTTATCTATTTTTCATTTAATTACAAATATTACGACAATTTCACTAATCGCATGTACGGGGGACTCAAAGAAATCAAAAGTTGTGTTCTCTCTTAAATTAAAATGATATTTAGTCCACCCGAGAGATAATACACTTGATCGATAATACACTTTAAATGCATTATGTTGATTCTCTGATGCGGAATTGAAACGCTTAAGAAACCGGCGCCGTTTACATTTAGGGAATAATTGGTTGAAAGTAAGAGAAAGTTCATCTATTTTGTGGAACGCAAGGTTTTTTTTTTGAAGCTGCTCCTTGTCTGGTACTTAGTTCTAAGGGGGTTCCAACTTAAGACTTTGCGGCACGACGCGTTTCTCCGAACAGGAATGAGCAAATGCGGTCCAAAGCGAAGGCACCAAGGATATCCAAGACCAACACGCCGAGCAAGACTGTGCGGAACTGAAAAGGATATTAATAAAGCCACACCACATAGGGATAAAGTTCCAGGATACTTACATCCCCTGGGAAATCGATGATCTCAAAGAATTCCGTCAGTTCGGGCGCCAGGCCCGTCGACAAAAGGAGCACGAGGGTCGCTGAAGCTCCAATGGCATACATCAGCATCCGATTCGAGCGCAGGCTTTCCATGAAGGGATGGCCCTAACAAAAGTAAAGTTAAGGTTAAAGATCATCTCATTTCGCTTTGTTGTAAACCTCACCTTATAATTGACAGCAATGGTGGCCACTTGCAGGGATATGCAAATGATGTAGACCGTGCTGCTCACAATGTTTGGCTCGTACTTGGTCTTTTCGTCGGCATCCATGTCAATGTACAACTTCACCTTGCCCACTCTGAGTATTTTAAGAGGATTTATAATTTAATTTATAATTAATTATAGTTACGAGCTCACCTGGGCGGCGCCAACTCGGTGGCCCTGCTGGTCAGGTAATACAGCGTTCCAAAGTGCACAGCAAACTGGCTGAGTATGGTCGTAATGGTGTAAAAATTGAATATGTTTGGCAGTGGTGCCACCTTGGACAGGGTTTTCAGAGGCTGTTGAAAAAGAGAGAATAAAATGTTGTCAAAATCCACTACTGGAATCTTGGAATATCTCTACCTTAGCTCTGGTGATAAACAAGAAGCAGGCGGCAATGAAGATGCCCTGCATGGTGGCCTGGGTATCACTGAACTTGACGCCATCGATGTACAACACCGACTGGCAGTAGGCCTGGATGAGGGCATTCAGGGCGAGGATCTTGAACATCTGCAGAGTGGTTACCAAGGTGCAGCGGCCCTGCTTGATGATGTGGTTAACTAGGAAGGGAATAAACCGAATTTATATACATACAAGTGGGAAAGCTACAGTCGAGTATAACCGACTGTGAGATACCCGGTACCCAAAGCATTGTGGGCTAAGTTAAATTAGACATGAACATGGAAAACAGGAAATGGTGATAAATAAAGACATAAGTAGCTAGAAACATGTTGAGCAACACCCGAAAAATACAAATGTTTCTAGGGACATGTCTCTTTCAAAAGCTATATGCTCAGACACCCGGAAAGTATTCCTGAGCAGTGCGATAGAGCTTGACTATTGACCTCTTGTTTTGACTCAATGCTACGGAACCCTTTTCGAGTGTCTGAGTTCTTAGCTTTTGAGAGAGAGAAGAAGAATAAGCATACACAGCAACTTTATTGTTTAATAACTTCCATGTTTACCATCCGATTTTACTCAAATTTTCAAAACACGTCCGCGAATGCCTACTTATTTAGTTTATCTATTTACTTTAAGCCGGAAATCACGACTATAGCTTATATACCGTTTTTTATGATTTTCGAGGGCGGAAGTGGGCGTGGCTAAATTTTAAAACAAACTTGATCTGCGGGCAAAAGATTCCAATGTTGTCACCAAATTTGTCAGCTCTAGCTCTTATAGTCTCTGAGATCTGTTGTTTCACACGGACAGGCAGACGGACATGGCTAAATCGACTCGGCTGGTGACGCTGATCAAGAATATATATACTTTATGGGGTCGGAGATGCCTCCTTCTGTCTGTTACATACATTCTCGGTTGGCACTAACTTATAATACCCTATGGGTACCGGGTATAAAAAGAACAAAATCTAAGTCTAACTGTGTTTTGTCTACAAGGAAAACTTGACTTACCGCACATAATCGAGGAGGATTTACTGGTGAAGGGCGCCGCAATGGAGGCGTCGCCCAGCTTCACCATGGTCTGCTCCTCCATGTCGCGCAGCGCACTCTGAAGACGGGCCTGCGTCTGGTTGATCTGCTCCTGGCGCCGGCGCTGAGCTCGCTCCCTGGGCGTCAGCTGCTGGTTGGCATTGCTCGCAGCAGCAGCAGCAGCTGCTGTCTGAGCCGCTGCCGCAGCCGCACTGGCCGCCGCCTGCTGCTGCTCCTCCTCGGTGCGCTTGCGCTTCACCGGAGCACTGGTTAGCAGAGAGACGCCCACATTGGCGTGCTTGAGGGCGCCCACATCGTTGGTGCCGTCGCCGCACATCAAAGTGCAGTAGCCCAGCTGCTTGAGCTGGGTGATCACGAACTCCTTCTGCTTGGGCGCAAAGCGGGCACAGACCGTGATCTGTGGCAGCACTTGACGCATGTACCGATGATCGTTCAGCTGCAGATACTGCAATCCCTCGCCGGTGATGCACAGATCGTGCGTGGCCAGCAGCATGGAGACGCTCCTCTTGCTATTCTTTCGCTCCAGCTCGAACTTTTGGTCCCCGTCGACGGACAGCCACTTCCAGGTATCCCCGTTGCCCTGATCGGCCGGCGGCGGTGTCAGGATGAGCAGCTTCTTGCGGGTGAAGCGCAGCTCGCGGGCCACGTGGCAGGCGGTGAGCGGATTGTCGCCAGTGATCATCACCACCTTGTGCGAGGACTGGATTAGCTCCTTGATCACCGCCTTGGAGTCGGGCTTCATGGGACAGGAGATGATCACGAAGCCGGCAAAGGTCAGGTCGCACTCCACTTCCTCGCGCTTCAATTCCCGAACTCTCTGAGCGCCGAGAGTGCCGAGCTCCTTGATTCCCAGGGCCAGAACACGGGCACCCCGTCGGGCGTACTCCAAGTAAACCTTCTCGTAGTCCGCGGGCACCTCGCTCAGCATCTTCTGTATCACCTCCGGGGCACCCTTCACCGCTCCGATGTGCTTCACCTCGTTCGAGTAGGGCATCAGGTAGCCGGCCAGGACCGACATTCGCTTGAGGGCCGAGGAGAAGTGATAGCGCTGGATGATCTTCAGGGGCTTGAGTTGCGGCCGCTTCGGTATGACGCTGTCCATCTTGGTCAGGTTCCAGTCCACCGCCGCCAGTGTGGCCTTCTCTAGGGGATCGCCCACCAGTCCATCGTCCAGCAGGGCCAGGGAGTGGCAGCAGGCTAGCACCTGAACCGTATTGGCTTCCGCCTCCTCTATCGGAACACAAGCTCCGTTGGGAGCCAGGCCAGCGATGCCCTCAACCATGAGATTGTCCGTGGTCAACGTGCCCGTCTTATCGAAGCAGCAGATCTGCACCTTGCCGGCAAAGGGGATGCGGAAGGGTTCCGTGCAGAAGACAAACAGCTTCGTGAGCTGGATCAGCGACGTGTTCACGGCCAGGGTCAGCTCGATGGGCAGATCGGGCGGAATGATGGCCGTCAGGATGAGCGTGCACTCCAGGAAGAGCTTGTAGCGATTGCGTTCGGGATCCTCGCTGCCCTTGACCCACACATAAGAGGCGGCGGCCACGGCAAAGACCATCAGGAAGGCAATGAAGGCGAAGGTCTCCGCGTTGTTTTCCGTGGCGCGATTCGCTCCAAACAAGATGGTGCGCAGAAGCTTGCCCTGCGACGTATTAAACCCGGTGCGGATCACATAGCCAATGCAGCCACCGTCCGGAGCACGCAGGGATTCCTTTGTGGGGGCCGTGTGCTGGACCACTTTGGTGCCGCCGAACAGAACGAAGAGCTTGCCATCGCCCTCGACATCTAGTTCCGTGTCCAAATTATCCAGCGACTCCAGGGACTCTTTCATCTGCGGCACCGATTCGCCCGTCAGCATGGACTCGTCCACGATGCAGGACCCGCGCAGAATGACCAGGTCGCAGGGCACGATGTTGTCGTTCTGAGAGCGTGTCACCGATACCAAGTCCCCGGGCAGCAGCTCATTGGAGCCGATGTGACGCCACTTGTTCTGGCGAAAGGCATAGATCAGGTACGGCTTGTTGCCCATCTTCCGGATCTCGGACATGTTGCGCAGCTGCTGCTTGACGATGGTGCACTCGAAGGCGATCAGCATGAAGAGGGTGAACAGGGAGTAGTACCAGTAGTCGTCCATGCACCACAGTCCCACGGAGAACACTTGGAACACGAAGAACGGCGCGGTGGCTCGTTCGATGAAGAGTTCGTGGAACTCGGGCACCACCATGTCCATCTCGTTGTTGCCGTACGTGTTGGTGGCTCTCTTTATCGCCTCCTCCGTCTCCAATCCTCTGGAGGCAGAGTAACGGCTGAGCAGTCCATCAACCGGGAACTCCACAGCCCGGAACGTCTTCTTATCCTCATTCCAAACGTATTTCGTCTTTTGGAATACCAAAAAGTACTGGGTGGAGCCGTCCTCCAGCTTGGCGGAGCGCACGGGTACGATCTTGGAGTTGCCATTGTTGGCCGTGGGCACCACCTTGGCCAGCACATTGGCGCCCGGCAGCTTCGCCCGACGGCAGGTGAGGAAGGCCAGCACATGGACGCTCCAGTAGCAAAAGAGTAAAGTAAGAACGTGCAAGAAGGCGATGGCCACCACACCAATGAAGCCCACGTCATTCCATGCCGTCGTACCGGCATCCGTAGTGGTGCTGTTTTCGCCGGAGATCAGGGTATTGTTGTTGTTGTCGCTGGGAGTGGCCTCCTCGCCACCGTACACGTGGATCCACAGGTAGAAGGCCCCCAGGTAGAGCGGGACAAAGGGCAACACCACGCCGCTCAACGGAGTCGGAATGCGCACGTGCAGGCTCACATACTGGACCAGGTCATCCAGCCTGGTGGCCTCCTTAGCTCCGCCGGCCATCGTTCGTTCCGTGCCGTCCGGGTCCGTGTCGCCGGCAGCGCCTTTCCGGCTACCTCCTCCTGCTACGTCGGTCATCAGTCTTCGCGTGTCGTTCTGAGAAAACTAACTAATAGTTTCTTTATTGCATGTTACAATCGCTTTTTTTGGAGTACGAACATAGCCAGCGTGACCGCACCCGGGTCAACAATAAATAACTAATAGTACCATTTTAGTCTCATGAAATACGACTGTAATACCACTAGATTAATAAATTAACTAGTCTTTTTTCAAATAAATCTGGTCTAAAATTGTTATTTATAGTTCCTGTAACTTACAAAATCTTATTAATTTAATTTGTATATTTTCCTCAGCAGCTGGTCACACTTATCGATTATCCCAGCTGACTGGAGTTAAGCTGACTTAAGCTTACGTGTGCCATTATGGCAATGCCATAAACACCATTCCACGTCATTGTTATCGGTTATATCGAACTTTTAACCGATATTTAAATTAGAAAAATTTATTCTGTCCCTTTATTACTTTTAACAACAAACTCGAACAATATATAACCAAAATTGGATAAACATAAATATTTTAAAACCATAAAAGCACATTTTTCATTATAACTGCAATTAAAGCCTACACACCTGTAGATTTATTTGTTGAAATAAGAAAATAGGAAACACTTTGAACAGTCTCAAAAACGCACGCACGCACAATTTGTTTTAAACGATAATTCCTCTCAACTTCACTCATCCAGGCTCTCCATGGGAGGATTAACTGCCGGATTGGGTCCGCCGGCGGCAGCATAGGCATTATCCATGGTGGTCTGCGACTCCCTCATCGGTGTGTTCCGCTTGTGCTGGCTGGAGAAGCTCACGGTGATCCGCCCACTGCCACGGACAGAGCTCATCGGCGGACGCATTAGGGGCGTGGCCAGGCGACTTGCGACGGCCACCGAGGACGGCGGCTGATCATGGGTCTTGGGACTGGCATTATTGGCCTCCTTGCGCACGTCCACTACCAGAGCCTCGCGAACGGAGTTCTCCTGGAACTGCTTCACCCGCTCCCGCATGGCAGACTCGCGCTTTATCTCCTTTTCGATCTCTGCGCGCCTCTTGTTCTCGTACCGCTCTAGAGCCTTTTCGTCCCGCTTCTTGTTCCGCTCCACAATCAGGTCGGCGATCTCCAGGCGCTTCTGCATCAGAGCCTCTTTGTCCAGCTTCTGGAACATTTCGGGCCAAAATCCCTTCTCCTTCTTGACCAGCACGATGCGGGCCTCGTTCTTAAAAATTCGACAGAAGCTGCCAAAGAAAAGAAAGAATATTAATTATCCTTTTATCCCTATTCATATTAAAGACTCACCTGGCCATTTCGTCGATCTCCTGGGCCAGATGCCGCTCAAAGAAAATGGGCGGATTGTTGAACTTGAGATACTGCGGCAGGAGGACCACATCCGGCTTGCGGGTCACCAATCGATTGAGCTCGATGGAGATCTTGATGTCCTCCTCCGTCTGCGATATCTGCACCATGATGAGTTGCTTGCTTTCCCTGTCCGTTTCCGTTTCCGTTTCCGTTTCCGAAGTTGTTGCTTGGTATGTGGTCCGGTCCTTTTAGCTGTTTCCCTGCGACTGACAGTGAGTTGCGACGGCGACAGGAACTTATGCTTCGGCGGGACTGGCCGGAACTGGTGACGTTTCAGCGACAACTACTACAGGGCCAACTACCCGCCCGGCTGCTCACTTGCACCCGCACATTGATTGTATTTCCCAGTAGCCCTAATTTAAATATTAACCGGGGTTCGAACGAGCCGGCTGCGTTTCCCATCGACCAAACAACGATTGGTTGTTTGGACGCCCCGTTCCGGGAACCGGGACTCACTCACTCAACGTCGACTCCCTGCCCACAGACCCACCTGTAACATTTATGCATTTGCATTATTTTTCGGCAAGACAAGACACGGTGGCCTAGTCCAGGATCTACTCCCGCTCCTCTGATTGAATTAGGCTCGACTCCAGCACGCGAAGGGAGGAGCTGCTATTTGCATAGGAATCATTGCTATTGCTTTCCCATCAACAACAGCTCCCAGCGACATTGATTGGCAACGGGTTACGAGCCGGGTTCTTTACGGCTCTGACGCCTGCAGGCCGTATTACCTTTTATTATTTGCCTTATTTGGGGAACACGTGCAATAGCATGTAAAGGTAATTCGCTTTGTTTGGAGTAAGTACCTGTCATTCCTTACCAAAAACTATTTATGTTCGCAAACTCGTAAAGAGCATGTGTCTGCATATTGATTTCCAGAAGGCATCGAAAGGGTCATTTCCCCTTTGTGAAGTCATTAGAAAACTAAAATTTTTGGTTCTCTAACGGAAACTAATATGGTTTAGGAACCCATGAAAGAGGTGTCAAAAAGTTATTTTCTTCTCAAACAAATCTGGTTAACAAAGCACAGGTTTGAAACGCAATAACTCTAGATTGTCCAGTGTAAACGTTTATTCTGAGTTTGGAAATAACTCCGATACCGATGTTAGTGTAAATAGGCTATTAGGTACCAAGTACCGTTTGTAGCCTACTTTTGGACCCTTTTTGACAAGCTATTTCGAACATTCTTCAAGAAAAAGTCATTTCAGTCTACAACTTCCTTCTAATCTTTTGTTTAATCATAATAACAAACAAATTATTCAAAGAAACCCCAGATTACTAATCAGCACAGAGCTCATAGCTATGGAAACCAGGATATTGTACCTTAGGACGTTATACAACCTATATATCTGGCTTATTTTTTGTACTAAAATATTTTAGAAATTAGGAACCAACTTTTTAAATAAATTAACCAAAGTACAAATGCTTGTTTTCAAGTTTTCTTATTAGAAGTTACTATGGAGATGAAAAGAACTCCACGAATCCTAAAATAATTGTGGGTTGTCTTGATACAGAATAAATAAACCATTAATTAATTACAGCAACCCATCAATAAATCAACTTTTTCCTCATAATTAATTTCAAGCACTCTATTAACCTCATTTCACATCGTTTATTGAGCTTTCCGGCAGGACCTTGGCAACTTTACGCGGCTCCTTTATCGTGGTCTGGGGGCACTGCATCTCGCTCCAGCCCACGGGCACCATTGGCACGCGATTCTTTCGAGCATCGCTGGCGTAGGCAATGACCACGCCGAGCTCGTTTTCTGCAGTTGTGAGAAGGAACGACTGCTCCATTTGATTGATTACACGGGCCAGGATCACGTCGCCTGGCTTGAATGATTTGTAGATGTCCACGCGATCCTTCTCCGTCTCTCGCACATCCTCCTTGCGCAGGAGGCCTCGATAGCTGCTCTCCAGCAGGACATTCCTCACACAAAAAATGGCACACTTGGCGAATTTGGGAGTTGTGACCAAAACACGAGCGGTGACCACATCTCCGGTGGCCGGGATGGTCAGATGGAAGCCTGGTTTGTGTACACTCACAACCTGACACTGCAGAAGAGTTAAACTGATTAATTTGAGTTGTATATATATTTTTTTTAACTCACGTTTTCCCCAGGCTCTTCGATGTTTACAATGCCCGACTTGGAGGCATAGATATAGCCATTCTGCTCGTAAGTGCCCACGCCGAGAACTATGTTGTCTTCTGTTCGGCAAAGACGCTCACCCGGCAGGCAAACAATTGTTTCCTCCTCCTGTCCACTCATTTTTATGCCTTAATTTGACTTTAATTCAAAAAAGAAGTAAAAAACAGAGAGGCATCAACAAAAACACATGTGGATGGCCGGTCGTAGTGTGACCAGGTGTGGTCAGATATATGACCACGATCTAACGCAACACGAAATTCTGGCAAATATATGAAAATACAATTGAAATTATACAACAATAACAATTAAAAGCAATAAATTAGAAGAAATAATATAAACAAGTGAGTTTATGCTCTATTTTTAAGCTGGGATTACTTTAATTTTTATTTTTAACGGGACTGCCAAAAATGGAAGCCACACTTATGTGTGGTATTCAGGGCGAAGTTTCACGTTGTCCACACTGAAACTGTTGAGCGTGTTGTTTGCCGGTGCCGCCAATAATTTTCTATTGTTTTTTCTGGGTCCATTTTCTAATAAAAATGCCCAATTCCCAGCTGTGTGCCATCATGAGTTACCGAGAAGTCATCCCGAAGAACCTCAACCCGGCGGAATGGATTGAAGTCAAGATAAACACGGGTGAGCAAGCTCTCTGGAGGAGAAGTAGGAGGACCTCGGTGCGATGTAAATTATGATCTCTATGTGTACAAAATAGGAACCCAGAGCACACTGCAGGATCTCAAGACATTCGAGACCTCCGGCGGCTACTGCTATAAGCGATGTAACATAAAACAATACAGGAACCGCTTTATATATTGGTAAGTTCCAGACCCATCTAAGGTAAAGTTTCGCCTGCCAATATAATGCCATTCCCCCGGTTTAGGCGCGCCTATCAGGATGTATTGGAACTCTCGGAGGTCAGTCTGGACATTTCCCTGCAGCGAAACCACTTGCGCCTGCGCTTCACCGACTCTGCCGTGCTGAACGTTAGCCTGTCGGAGCAGCAGAACACCATCACGCTGCTGGTGGTCACCGTCAGCAGTGTGCATCGCTATGTGTTCCCCTTGAAGACGGCTGGCCAGGATGAGGGAACCACCAGCGCTATACCCGAGGATCTGCAGTCGCAGTCCATATTCTACGATGTCAACGAGAAGATCAACGATCCGAGCACCTTCTATGTGACGGATGGCTTTGGCACAATACCTCCGAACGTGGCGCAGTCGTACGTCTCGCACGATGCTCGTACTGCCTACTTTGCGGTGGCCTACCAGGACAAACTGCTGCTCCACACCATGAACTGCAGTTCCGGCCAGACGGTTACCCATGAAGTCAAGGAGCCATACCTAATGCCTCGCTTTCTGTCCAACCTCAAAGGGGCGCTGATGTGAGTATACGATGGGTTTATGGGTTTATCCTTTCAAAAATGATCAAAGTACCACCTTCTTAGTGGCCGCTCGGAGACCCTGGAGGCAGCCATGTCCATGGCATTCAGCGAGATACAGGATAGTCTCTATATTCTGGTGCTTTACCGCAACAATGAGCTGCGTTTGTGGTCAGTGGATAGCCTGCAGACTGTGGCCAGCACTAACTTCTCCGTGGGCTCAAGCTACGCCGGTTCGGCAGCCCAAGGACGTGAGTACCAGCCAGTTCTTCTTAAAGCCTGTTCCATTGCTACATTCACGAGGATGGTCCATTCCTTTACCTCCCATAAGGGAGGATACGGTCCGTCCATTCACCATTCGCCCCGAATGTTTCTATAAATACTAAAAAAAAATACCTAAAAATATCGATTCTTAAGCGATATTTCGTAGGTTCCTTCCCTAAACCTAATACTAAAAATATCGATATTTAAGCGATATTTTGTAAGTTCCTTCCCTAAACCTAATACCAAAAAATATCCATACTTAAGCGATATTTCGTAAGTTCCTTCCCTAAAGCTAATACCAAAAAATATGGATTCTTAAGCGATATTTCGTAAGTTTCTTCCCTAAACCTAATACCAAAAAATTACGATATTTAAGCGATATTTTGTAAGTTCCTTCCCTAAACCTAATACCAAAAAATATCGATATTTAAGCGATATTTTGTAAGTTCCTTCCCTAAACCTAATACTGAAAAATATCGATTTTTGGCGATATTTCGTAAGTTCCTTCCCTAAACCTTTTAAACCTTCTCTAATTTCTTATTCTTGAAATTATGAATTTTTTTGACAAAAATATGAATGCAAACTGGATCCAGCACAGCATTTCGTGGTCGCCACTGCATAATGCGATGCTCCTTAAGCTGTGGCGGGAAAATATTTCTGCTCTGCGAATTTTCTTTGATATACAAGATTTCAAAGGTTAAAGCCTGGATATTAATAGGTCCTTGAACGGGTCGGTGTCGACGTTGTCCAAGCGTCGCAAAAGAAAGCCTGATATGACCCCTTTTCGCCGCTCTAGGCAGTGGAATCATCTACATTCCATCTTTTAAAATATGTTGCAGTGGAACAGCAGGGCTATTAGTCGATGTGTATTGTATTGTCTTAATTTCCTTTCAGCTCAAAACAACCAACTGCGCAAGATCAACGATCAGGACTTCTGCTTGTTCATCTCCCATGACAGCGGATCCGAGTTCATTTGCCTGAGCATCCTGCCCGATTCCGGCGATAACAAGGGCATCCAGCTGGTCAAGCATGGAGAGTCTTCGGCCACGGCGCCCCAAATGGATCTAATAAGCTTTGATGCCACGACCTCGCACATCTGGGCTCTCTGGAGCAATGCTGAGGGAGATTTCCATGTCTCGTCTGGACACTTGAACTCGAAGAAAGTCGTTAAGTGGGTGTCCGCTGCCCTGGAAGCTCCACCGGATCGGTATAGCCTCACCATCGATCAGGGAGTGAATCCCCGCGAAGCCTATTGCTCGTACATCTTTCATCCGGGTCGCTTCGATCGGAATGTGATTGCCAAGGCTCTATATGTAAGAGGGAATCGGAATTAAGCTCTATCGTATTTACATTTGTAATCCCTTTTAATAGATGTTCCGACGCGTCAACATGCAGTTCGATGTGAAGCAGCTCTCCATGTGCGTGCTGAAGGAGCAGGTGTGCACGGCCGTCGAGGACGAGATCCAGAACGAATTGAAGGACTTTGTGGTCACCGACGACGAGTACTGGGAGATTGCCACGCGGCTCTGGGACCGCTTCTACTCGTGCTGCGAGCAGTACCACATCAAGTTCTCCGAGCCCACAGGCCTCGCTGTCCTGGGCGGCATGGATGCCGTGTGCCTGGTTAGGCGCCAGTCCTTCGCCCTGCTGCGTCCCTGCGAGGTGCTGGAGCATCTTCTGCTCATCGGCAGGGACAGCAAGGAGGTGGCCACATTCGTGGCGCCACTTTTCCGCAACGATCCCAGCATGGCCAAGGGATTTGTGAGCCTCATGAAGATAGTGACGCTGCTGGATAGGCTGATCTCGGACGACATGAAAATTGAGATGGACAAGCAGCTCTACCACCGGGAGTCCCCCGTCGAAGTGATATCCAAGGTGGTGTCCCGAATTGCAGCCGGCAGCGACGATAATAGTCTGAAGGAAATTACCCAGAAGTTCCAGGATATACCCAATCTTAAGCCCGCCGTGGAAATGTTGCTCAATGTGCTGAGCATTATCGATGCAGATGCTCCGCGACATGGTAGGGATTGAACTTTTAATGATTCTTGCATCAGTTTAATGATTCTCTATTATTTTCTTCAGATTATTCCGGTTCCTCGCGGTTCCTGCAGCCCACTGGAGCTTTGTTTGGCAGCGAGTATGGTCTTGCCATCTTGGCCGAAACGGTCAAGCAAATGGCCATGATACGGTGAGATCCACATAGTTATTATTTTTGTCTGTTATATAGCCCTATTCCACTGCCACATTCTGCTACATTCTCGATGGTCCATTCATTTACATGGTGTTTTCCATAAGGAAGAATGGTCCGTTCAAAATCGACAGACCAATCCGTTCACCATTCGCCCCAAAGATTTTTACATACTAAAAAAAAATACCGAAAAATATCGATAATAAGGCGATATTTCTTAAGTTCCTTCCCTAAGCCTTCCTTCCCATCCCTAATTTCTTAGGGATTGTTCTGTGGAACAACCGTCGGTCATTTTCGAAATAACGGAGCAGTGGAAAAAGGCTTTTATATAGCCCTATTCCACTGCCACATTCTGCTACATTCTCGACGATGGTACGTCCATTCACCATTCGCCCCGAAGGTTTCGATACATGCTGAAAAAATACCGAATAATATCGTTTTTAAGCGAGAATGTAGATGGAGCAGTGGACTCACCTACGTTCAATTTAAAAAAAGAATTTGGTGAAGTGGAATTACTCTAATAATCCATACATTTTTTTATGATTTAATTGCAGATACTCTGTTTGCCGAAACCTCTTGATATTGCAGTATCTGGTTTGTAAGCCGGCTGGCATGGAGACCGCCAACATTCCCACAAACATCAATTATCTGCACTGCTATAGCACCTTGGTCTGGATAGCCGATACGCCCATTTGCTCGACCACGCCAGCGGGATTGTATGTATTATTTACCTAAGCTTAAGCTTGGCTTAATTTCCTATTTAAATCGAATATCTTTCAGTGAGGCTTCCATTCAGCGCTTGAGCCGCGCCCAACTCTTCAGTGGCTACACGCGACCCTATGCCAGCCACCTGCGGCATCAGGCCAATGACCAGACCACGCTGCTCAGTCTTTTTCTGCAGTCCAAGGGTCTCTTCAGCGCCCTGGCCATGGTGCAGAAAACCGACAGTCTGCACCTGGAGGCGGATCAGTTCAACCTGCGCGATATGCTGCTGCAGATCGTGGGAGCCATCAACAAGATGCTGTGGCCAGAATCGCCGATCTACGTGTTTCCCGAATGGTTACTGGGCACTTGCCAGCACATCATCGTGCAGGACTATGTGCGCCTTCTGTCCGGTTGGTGTTCGATGAAAGCCCATGCCAGTAAGTGAAGTCTTTCATCCTCTAACATTTCCTTTAATTAAATATAAATTCCTGCGTCTCAAGGACGCTTTATGCTGGCCGTATCTCTGCTGGACTGCGGTGAGCCGCACAAGGCAGTGCATCTCTTTCAGCAAACGGCTCCTTACGTGGTGCAGGACGACTTCCTGTTCGAGCACGTGCTAAAGAGCACTCCGCTGTACAGTAAATTGCAGGAGAGTGTGGCAAGTGGCGAGGCTATTTCGGCGGAAGACACCAAGTCCGCCATTGTCCACTATTACCTGAAGGTAATCCAGCTCTTTGAGCAGCACTCGGCGCTGGACTACATCAACCAGCTGGCGAACAATGCCATGAGTGCGCTGCAATTGAACGATCCGCAGCTGCCCATGTTCCAGTCGATCGTGTTCAACAATCACCTGCAGTGGGGACACTACGATCAGGCCTACCACGCCCTGGTGAACAACGCCGATACGTCGCGGCGCAAGGATTGTTTGCGACAGCTGGTCATAACGCTCTTCCAGACCAAGAACCTGCAGCTGCTCATGCGGTTCTCGTACAACGGCCTGCAGAACGAGTTCGAGAGCATTGTGGAGTCGCGGGCACGGTCCTTGAGCATTGATCAGAACGATGCGTACAACTTTCTGTATGCTTTCCACACGGACAAGGGCAATATGCGGAAAGGTGGGTGTGCTTAACACTAACAAAAAAGAGTTGTTCACTAAACTGAGTGAGTGAACATGTTCCTTCCTATTTGTTCTCTTTTTGTTCACTTGTTCATTTTGCTCACTTGCTCTTCTTTGCTCACCTGTTTAAATTTTGCTCTTTTGCTCACTATTGTTTAGTTGTTCAATTTTGTTTACTTGCTCTTTTTTGTTCACTTGTTCATTTTTGCTCAATTGCTCCTTTTTGCTCACTTGTTCAGTTTTGTTCCTTAGCGCATTATTGTTCAGTTGATCAATTTTATTCAGTTAATCTTTTTTGCTCATTTTTGTTCAATAACTCCTTTTTTTTTGTATTAAGGTATTGCTTATTGTTCTCCCTTATCTTTGCTTTTATTTTATTTCAAATTCGCACTGACGATCTTAGATTTTTGTTTAATTTAAAAGCTAAACTTTAACAAAAACTAATATGTAGAGTATGTGATTGTTTTTAGTCGTTGAAATGCATTGCTCAGTGGTCTATTTTTGAACATATAATATATGGCAACTGAGTAAAGGACAGTGAACAAGTGAGCAACTGAGCAATGAGCAGTAAACAAGTGAGCAACTGAGTAAAGAACACTGAACAAGTGAGCAACTAAGCAATGATCAGTGAGAAAGTGAGCAACTGAGCAACTGAGCAATGAACAAGTGAGCAATACGAGTGAGTTGACTCTTTTGAAAAAAAAGAACAAGTGAACATGTTTACCCAAATGAGCAGTATTTACCCAAGATTACTTAACACACATTTCATCAAAACACAAATGGATATTCCCTTTCAGCCGCCACTGTGATGTACGAGCAAGCCATGCGGCTGCAGTTAGACAGCGATGCCCCCAATGCCCTGGAGAAGCGCTGCTCTTCGCTCTTGGTGTGCCTGAACAGCTTGCACTTGGTGGACAGTCGCTACAGGTGGATTGCCAAGCCCACTATTGGCGACGAGCGGGTGGAATCAGCGAGCAAGGCCGACGCGGACGAGGAAGATGCAAGTGGTCAGGAGCAGGTGGTGGTCCTAGAACTGGCCGATATCCGCAGGGAACTGGTTCACGCCGAGGCCTTACTTGAGCTCTCCCATTTCCGCAAGGATGCCGCTTCCTATGATCGGGCTTCACCGGAAGAGCTGTCCTATCTTCTGGCTAGCTGCGGCTTGTACACGGCTGCCCTGAAGCTCTCCCGCGGGCACACGTTCTCGGTGCTGCCCATATTCGAGAGTCTGACCACGGCCTGTGTCACTGCCACGGAGGATAAGTCCACAAATGCCTGGAGCTGGCTGCAGAACAACGATATGGCAGGTGGGTCAAAGGGTTAGGGTTCAAGCTTCCATCTTTATTGGCTCCGCTCTTCCCTGCCCCTGCCCAGATCTTCCCCATCGAAGCAATGCTGGCGACATGGCCTGGGCTCTGCTCGAGAAGCTGTTGCTGGACAACGAGGAGAAGAACTCAACACTGATCAGAAGGAGCGTCGTGAACAGACTGCTCGTCCTGAATGCCTTCGTCCCCCAGTGGCTGATGGACTCGTATAAGCTGGCCAACTCCCGGGAGCTGCTGCACCTCTTTGTCAAGCACAACCGCCTGCTGGAAGCCGCCGATCTGGGCCATGAGATGATTGGCGCCATGCTGGGCGCAGGCTGCGAGTATTTCGACTTTAAGCACTCGGTGAACGTTACGAGCCCCCAGCTTGCGTTTCCCATCAACACAATCGATCTGCTGCTGCACGCACTGAAGGTCAATGGCAAGGAGGATATGGAGTATGAAGTGGTAAGGAATCTGAGGGATCTTGGGCAAGAAATAAGCCGTTATGGCTTTATTCCACTGCAACATTCTGCTGCATTCTCGAAGATGGTTCATTCGATTACACGGGGTCTCCCACAAGGGAGCCCCGAAGGTTTTCCTATTGTTTTTTGATTCCTTTTCGAGGTCGCCATTGCATAATGCAGTAAAACACCCGATTTTTTTTCGATATTGTAAACTCCCTGGCTTTTATTAACTTTAATTTTTTAATTTTATTTAACTTTTATTAACTTCTCCTTTTTCTCGATCCGAAACGTGTCGATCGCTCTTTTTGCCAAACCAAAGTGACCGTATATTCTTTTCTTTAAAAAAATTCAAGCTTAATTCTATGCGTAAGGACTTTTATCGATAACATTGTACCAACTGGTCACTAATGTGACCGTGTAATACAAAATGAGCTGTTTACACTATGAAAGGTTTCAAAGCTCCAAGCGTGGATATTTATAAGTCGGCTTCCACGTCTCGTCCAATTCAAATGTAAACAAAGCTGAATCAGCTGTTCGTGCCATTCACACATCGCCCAAGAATGTTTATGTTGCAGTGGAATCACCTACATTCAATTTTCGAAAATATGTTGCAGTGGAATTACACTATAAATGGCTCTTATTATGACAAAGTAATTAAGCTAATGGAAAACCAATTACTAATCTTTCAGGCTAGCATCAAGCTGGAGGAGCAGGTCCGCCGGTACATCGACACGGTCAAGCGCACCACCGAGGATAAGGTGAGCGTGGCCATTCTGCAGAGTCGCGAGGAACGACAGCAGCAGCAGCAGCAGCAACAATTATTTTTCCACTAAATATGTTGTTTCATTCAGTTTATTTGTATAAGTTTCTTGGAAATAAGTTCTTAAATTAAAAGTCATCCGTCATAACCAGCTCGGAGAGGAACTTTTTGTAGATGTTCATGAACTGGGCGACGAACGCCTCCAGGTGAAAGATGTGCTTGGCCCCCGACTGCATCCGGTGCTCGTATTCCGCGGCAAACTCCAGCGTCTTTGCCTTGATGGACATATCACAGTTGTTCACCAGATGCTCGACCAGACCGCGAAAGATGAGATTTGGCGGCACGCCCTGGGTGAGGAGTTCGTAGAGGCGCTCGCGGATCTTCTCCAGCTTGGCGGGCGTCTGCTCGCTGATGATTTGCGAGGCAGTCTCGCGCAGGAATACCTGCCAGTCCAGGTCGGGAATCTCCTGGTTGGCGGTGAACGGTGCCTTGGCCACCTTAGCTGATTCTAGCATGAGCAGAGCACGCCTGAGATTGCGCTCTGACTTGTCCACCACCCGCTTGGCCAGCTCCACGGGCAGAGTGAGACCCTCCCGCTTGCAGGTGTTCTGCAGGATGGACACGATCTCCGTTTCGTTGGGTGCGGCCACCCGGATGCCCAGGCAACGCGAACGAATGGCCGGAATGATGCGGGACGTGGAGTTTACCGAGATGATAATGCGGCAGGTGGCCACATACTTCTCCATGGTGCGGCGCAGGGCGTGCTGGGCATCCTTGGTTAGTTCGTCGCCCTCGGAGATGACGATCACCTTGAACTCCCGCTGGCCATTGATCTCGATCTGGTGAGTCTGGGCCACCTGCTTGATCAGATCAATGACCACCGTGCGGTCGTACATGCCGGCATCTGAGGGATTCACCTCCAGGTGGTAGTTGCTGCTGACTGTCATCACCTCGACCTTGCGGTTGGACGGCGTGGTGAACGTCATGGTTTCGCTCCGCAGCCGCTCTACGCCGGCTCCGTACATCTCCCTTAGGAGGCACATGATGCGGGTCTTCTTGCCGGCGCCCGAGGGTCCATAGAACATGAGATGCGGAAAGTCGCTCTGCTTGCACAGATTACGCAGGTTTTCAGCCTGATCCTGTGGCCAGGGAAAACGGAAAAAAATATTACCACGGAGCCATGAGTTCGCATGAATATGGCCGTTCCTTCAGCACTTACCTTGTGGAAATCCAACTTGGCCAGTTCCCGCGGCCGGTATTTGTCCACCCAAAGTGACATGTTGTCTGAGCATGCAGCAATTCAACAATAATTAAAGAAAAACACAACTCTAATTCACAAAGTTAGCATGCGCGCCTTTTTCCAGTAAGCGTTCCAGTGTGACCAGGTGGGTGGAAGCCAGTTATGGACTAACGCGTCTCTTACTAAATAAATGGGGTTTCTTTCCAATAAGAAAAATCCTGAAAAGCTTTTAAATATAAAATAATTGAGATACAAATTACCTACCATTATGTTATTTCTGTAGAATATGAAAATAATTGACTAATTAATAATTTTAAATTATTTTTATTTACAAATATTTTAAGCATCTCAATACTTAATTAAGATCATAGGTTTTTGAAAAATAGGTGCCTTGCAGTTAGTCCCGACGTTGTTAATTCTGCGAAAGAATCTGTACAGAGGAGGAAAACCCAGAAAGAAACTGGGAACAATTATTCGACAAAGAACTTTGCACATTAAACGGCATTTCCTGAATAACGTTGTCCTTATTAATTATTACTAACTAACGAAAATGCTGATTATGTTTAAGCTAAGCATTGAGTCAAAACGAGAGGTCAATAGTCACCCTCTCACTCTATCACACTGCTTAGGAACACTTTTCGCGTGTCTGAGTACGTTAGCTTTACTTTGGTGTGCGTAGAGGACGGAAACGGACATTCACAGGTGATGTCTTTTAAGGTGTAGCGCGAGATCCTGGTTTCTGCGAAAGGTTTCTTCGCAGTAGGAACACTGGAACGTGTGAACATGGTGTATGAATTTCATGTGTAGCACGAGTGCCTGGTTCCGGGTAAAGGACTTGTCGCAGTGGGAACACTTGAATGTTCGTCCCGTGTGTGACCTTGTTTTGTTGAAGTGGGTGGATCGAATGTGATTTTTGAGGAATTTCTGGGAGTGGAAAATTCTTATACACTGGGAGCAATTATACAATTGTGTTATCTTGTGCGTTTTGAAATGTTTGTCGAGATCTCCCTTGCTGGTATAAGCCAGCTCGCAACGGGAACACTTAAACAATGAGTTTAGAGGGTGGCTTTTGAAGTGTATTGAGAACTGTATCTGGGTTGGAAAATCTTGTTGGCATATGGAACACTTGAAGGGCCGTTCGCCAGTATGGGTCCTTTCGTGTTGTGTTAGTGCAGACTGGTGTACGAAAGCCTTCTCGCAGAAGTCACACTTATAACTTGGCTCAGCGTGTGTGTACTTGTGTATCTTAAGCTGGCCCAGCGTTTGAAAGAGTCTTGGACAGAAGGAGCACTGGAACGGTATTTCTTCCGCATTAGTTATAACCTCCTCGTTTCCCGCACAAAGATTCTGACACTGTTCATATTCATCATTATGACTTTCACTGTTCCCTTGCAAATAGGAAGGATCGATGTCATAATCTAAACTCTCGCAGGCATCTTCCTCCAATGGGTCTTCCTCGATTGGCTCGTTCATCACTTCGCCTGGCAGGTATTCTTCAAACGGCTCGTCCTTCACTTCGTCTGGTAAGTATTCGTCTATTTGGAAGTACTCCATTTGTGGTGCCGATTCCTCCAGTAAATGTTCGATGCCTTCTTTCTTCACTTGAAACTGGCTTCCTTCATATGTCTGCTTAATTTCAAATGCGTTCTTTGCATCTTGCAGGCAAGGCGGGCAAATGGTCTCGGGAAAGGAATCGCCTTTAAAAACATGAAATTCTGTGCATTGAGATATCATGTCCGCGATAGAAACACCCGACTCTGGAGTGGATTCAAAGATATTGACCAATCCTCTTGCTTTCTTCAAGCAAACTCGACAGACTCTGTATTTATATAGTTAGTTAAAAATTGACCCTATGTTTAAGGTTTAATTCCTTACTTTTGTTTATTATTGCGTCTGGAACGGGTGCCACGTGAGGCAATCGACTTCAAGTCTTCCATATTGGACCAAAAAGTGTCGTTTAAACGACGTTAAAATAATGTTATTGTTATTTTGGTTATCAGCAATGGGGACAGTGTGACCGCAGATGGCCCGGTGAAATATACCCAATTCACGTCGCTAGTATTAGTGACCAAATATTATGGTCGCGCTCAGCAGCACAACCTAATTGATCAATATTTAACCAAATAACTTATTCGCTTTATTTGGATTTAGTTGTTGACTCATTAATTGCGACTTTGTCTTTGGAAAAACCTGAGCTGGAGTTGTAACACGGTGAAACTCAAACTTGTTAATGCTGAATTCGTTGTTGAAACTTGAAAACTTTAGCTATGAGCAAGATATGTCATTGCAAGCGTTATTATTTGTCAAATTAAATAATAAATCAAAATGTATAACAAATGTAAACAATTATATGGAATAAGTTTTATTATTTTCAAAGAGGGAAGATTTTACTGAATTATTTTTTTAATCCTTATTCACAAGGTTAAAGAGAATACTAGAACTTTAAGCAAAATTATAAAAATCAAAATATAATCATTATTTTGTTCTTCTTTATTCTTTCTGATTACAAAATAATACATTTTCATAGGTTTTATTTTTGATAAAATGTTTGTTTTTTTATTAAAAATAAAAATTATCAGATTGTGGGATCTGAGGTCACAGTTTTAAAGGTATAAATTTAATTTAAATGATATAATAACAAAAGTTGAGATCCCTAAGTAAAAAGCTATTAAACTGAGTTAATTTGTTACTTATAAAGATTACTATATTAGTTATTCAGTAAAAACTAATTAAACGTGTTTTTAATGCTGTCCCCGCGGTATTTTTGTACATCTTTTATTTTAGGTATATTTTCGCTAGCCTCTTGGTATATTAGAGCGACCACGCCGCGGTCACACTGAGCACTACTAACAACATTTTACGCTACCACATACACAAATTCTGCGGCTGAATTTGCGAAAAATTGCAGATTGCTGATTGCAGGACGCATGGAGAACGGTGTGGAAAACGGTGCCTTGGCCGAGGGCGAGCCGGTGGACGAGGTGGGCGATAACCAGGTGGTGAGCAGCTCCGACGGCGAGGGTGATGGCGATGTCGACGGCGATGGCGAGGAGGAGGGGCAGGGGCAGGTGCTACAGCAGCCGCCGCCGCCGCTGCCGCTGCCGCTGCCGCAGTCGCAGCCGCAAATAACAAACGATTGCGAGGGGGAGTTGGAGGGGGAGCGCGCACTATCCGCGTCGGATGCAATTAATACCAATAATCCGGACTCGGGACCACCGCCCTTGGATAGGGCGACGACAGCACCTGTCGAGGAGGATAACCTGTGCGACAAGGATGTGGACAGTGATGCTGCCGACGACGACAACGACGATGAGGTGAGTACATCGTTAACTATAATGCATGCCCCTTACCCATGTGCTTGCCTTCCAGGCCAAGGAGAACTACGAGGGCTTCAATGGCACTGGCCGCACCGTCACCTTGCAAACGCTGATGGCCGCCAATGTCCTGCAGCCGGGCCAGGGCTTGATGACCATCGAATACCTGGGCCAGAAGTTTGTCGGCGACCTGCTCTCCGACGGCAAGATCAAATCCCATGAGACTGAGACTATTTTCCTGACGCCCAGCGCCTGGGCCATGCACTGCAAGCGGATCATCAATCCGGAGAAGAAGAGCGGCTGCGGTTGGGCCTCTGTTAAGTATAAGGGCAAGAAGCTGGATGCTTACAAGAATACGTATCTAAGGAAGTGTGCCCTGCAAAAGGAGACGCCGCTCGAGGACGGTGACCTGGGTATGTAGCTGCTACCTGCTTCTGTCTTTACTCTATAAAATATCCGTGTTAATTCCCCTGTAACTGCAGATGCCGAGCGCAAGTCAGAGTCCCCGGAAATTGTGGTCAAGCGTACGGTTTTCGCACACAATACCGTGGCCAATCGCAATATAGTTCAGTAAGTAAACCTGCTTACTCTGCTTATCTCTTTTCATATACAAATAATTCAAATTATATTCCTTAGCGACGCCAACATGCTCATTGAGTCCGTGCCCTTCTCGTCGGTGGGCAAGCTGCAGCCCTTCCTCATCACCATTAACTCCTCTGCCCTGCTGCTGGCCGACTTCCACTGCCACCTGACGGTGCGCGAGGTGTGCGGCTATTTGGGCGGCACCTGGGACATGAACACGCACAGTGAGTCCGGCTCGGCTTGGGTTCTATTCATACATGGGCAAGCCCCTTAACGTTTATCCGTTTATCCTTGCAGCTCTATCCATTACCAAGACATATCCTTGCCGAAGCACACGTTTCGATCGACAGAGAGCCGGCGAAGTGGAGCGCGACATACAGAAGATGATGATCCAGGATCAGCTGCTCCTAGTGGGATGGTATCACTCGCACCCCAAGTTCCAGGCGGAGCCCACGCTGCGCGACTGCGATGCCCAGCTGGACTATCAGATACGGATGCGTGGGGCCAGCGATCTCACGTACACGCCCTGTGTTTCCTTGATTATATGTGAGTCTTAAAGGGGATCTTGCAATGCAAATTATTGTTATAAATTCTCTTCCCCCAGCTCCCTATTACGATGAGAATCCCACGCTCGAGTCAGTGGTCAAGTGCATTTGGATTGTACCACCCAACGAGAACCGTCAGTCCATGGAATACGGCCGGCCCATGCTGATGCAGTACTCGGTGCTGCCGGACAAGGAGATACCCGAGGAGGTGCGCTCCGAGATCCAGCTGTGCGTGGACTACTACACGCAGTACCGCAGCGAGGTGGTCAAGTTCCGGCACATCTACAACAACGACGTCACGTACAACGAGAAGCTGAAGAACACCCTCTACCCCAAGTTCCCGTCCAAGCAGAGCGACAAGGCGCTGTGGAACTGGATCTGTGCGGTGCTCGATTGCGAGCAGGAGGATGACTTCATACCGCCCAAGACCATCAAGATAATCGACAATGATGAGCTCGAGGTGAAGGCGGAAGACAAGGCCACTGTCCTGATGGATCTGGGCAGTGATGTGAAGATGACACCGCCGCCCAAGGAGGAGCTATTCAGCGAGGCAGTGAGCTCGCTGGAGGAGAGTGCCCGCAAGGCGGCGGAGGAGGAGTCCACGGCCCAGGCCGAGCAAAAGGCCAGCGAGCTGAAGGTGATGTCGCTGCAGGAGCAGCTCTGCATGCCCTCGGGCTTGAACATGAACCCTGTGCGTATGCTGTCGCCACTGGCCACTCCGAATCCCACGAGTCATCCGTCGGTGCTGCCCAATTTAGTGGCTCCCACATTGCCACCGGCTGCTGCCAGCCAGCAGCAGCTGCTGCCGCCACAAATGCCGCCAGCCATCCCACCAGTTTCCACAACTCCGGCTCTGTCCTCGGCCTTGAGTGCCTCGCCACGCGACAGTCCCATCACCATTCAATCGAACTCCGCCAGCCCGGCCAAGTTTGAGGTGCCAGTGAGGGCCTCGCCATCCCCGGCCAAGTCGGACACCTCGTCGCACGCCTCCACCTCCCGCACCAGGAACTCGCCGGCGCCCAGTCCCGGCAAGTTCAGCGTGAGCGACATTGCCCGCAACAGTCCCAGCATCACGCCCAACAAGTACGAGGCAGCTGCAGCGGCGGCTCTGGTGCCTCCGGCAGCCGCCTGCCTGCCCACGGCCAACGATCTGATGGCCGCCAGCTTGGCTCAGCTGGCGGGGCAGCTGCCGCCAAACTTCCTGCAGGCCGACATAGCGGCGCTCTTCCAGCAGCAGCGCAAGGATTACGGCAGCTCCTCGCTCAACCAGCTGGCTGCCGCAGCAGCCAAGGTGGGTGGCTCCAAGCAAGGCAATGCCGGGGCTTCCTCTGGTTTGAATGATCCGAATGTGGCGGCCGCCGTGGCTGCTTACTCGAACAGCTTCAACATGCCGCTCCCCACAGGAGTAGGAGGTGGTGGAGGCACCAGTAATGCCCACAACAACAGCAAGTCCAAGTCGGAGCGTTCATCCAAGTCCTCGTCGTCTTCAAACTCCTCAAACTCCAGCTCCACCTCCAATTCGTACAAGACGAAGCTCATGAAGGAGCTGGACGAGCTGAAGAACGACCCCCTGAAGATGAGCGAGCTCATCCGCTCGCCTGAGTATGCAGCGTTGCTGCTCCAGCAGGCGGAGGCTCTGGGCGCCACCACCCTGGGCACCCTGGGCTTTGGCTCGGACTACAGTTACTTGACGGGAGCTGGACTGGGCGTGCCCACTGCCAATACTCAGCCCTCAAACTCTAACTCGGGCAAGTCCTCGAAATCCTCGTCGTCGTCGTCGTCGGCGGCTGCGGCGGCGGCTGCCCTCAGTGCGGACTACAACAACTTGATCCAGGCCTCGAAGCTGCTCGGCTACGACTCCTACATGCAGCAGAGCAAGCAGAGCAACGATCTCAACGCGTTCCTGCAGCAGCAGATGGCAGCTGTGGCGGCCGCTTCGATACCGCCGCCGCCTTCGCAAGCTGCATCTAGCAGCAGTTCCAATAGCAGCTCATCCAAGAAGCAGCAGCAGCAGTTGCAGCAACAGCAGCAGCAGCAACAGCAGCAGCAACAGCAACACCAGCAGCAGCAGGCGGCTGCCCAGGCGGACTACACGGCCCTGTTGCAGACCTACACCAAGCTCTTCGATCCCAACAACCAGTTTGCTGCGGCGATGGCCTCCTCCAACAAGCACATGGCCGGAGCCCACAACGAGCTCTCCGCCCTGCTCTCCTCGGGAGTGGGCATGGGAGGAGGAGGTGGAGGCGGAGGCGGATCCAAGCAGAAACAGAAGCAGAACCAGAACGACATTCAGAGCGACATGCTCAACCAGCTGCTGCAGCTGGAGAAGCAGGATTCGGAGATTAAGGCGCTACTCTACCGCCAAAATAAGGCAGCCGCCGATCTGGATGCCCTCTTTGCCACGCCCTCGGGCGCGGTGGTGGGAGCTGGACCCTCGGGGAATGCCCTGAAGTCAGGCAACTCTTCAGGCGCAGCAGCAGGAGCCAGTGGCCTCTCGTCGCCCTCGTCCCTCTCCAATCCGGCCGCGTACTACAACGCATTGGCGCAGGAGAAGATGCAGGACTACGCTGCCTTCTTTCAGCAGCAGCATGGCAAATACGGCATACCCGATCCGCTGTCGAAGACCACACTGGCGGCCAACAACATGTTTATGACGCCATCGGCCTTGTTCAAGATCCAGCAGGAGTCCCTGTCGGCCATGATGATGAAGCCCCCGAAGTCCACGACGCCCTCGTCGGCGCGAACCCGGGAATCCTCGGCCTCGCCAGCCCTGGAGCGGCTGACGCCCACCAAGTCGGCAAACAGTGGCGGCGGAGGAGGAGGAGGTGGGAATAGCGGCAGCAACTCCAACTCCGGCGGCAAGTACAACTTTAGTGCCGTGGACCTGGCCATCTCGAGTGTGCCCTCGAACACACCCTCGCCGGCGCCATCCGATGGCAGCAGCAGCTCCTCGCACCGTCGCCCCTCGCCGGATCTGAGCCGCCTGTACGGAGAGCTGGCGCCACCGGGAGCCCTTCTGGGCAGCGGCAGTGGTTTGCCCAAGAAGCGCATGGAGTTCGCTTCGGTGGCGGACCTCGCTGCTCCGCCGCCGGCCAAGATGCCCAAGAACAGCATGGGCGATGACATCCTCAACTTGTCGCACGACTAGGAGAGTTGGAATGATCCTTGCCAGAGCGCCGTAGAAGTCGCAGTATTTCCCCGAAAAGCATCTATTCCCAGCAACAAAGCGTAGCATCTCCATTAACGTACCAGTGTCCGACATTTTAATCGCCCAAAATCAGTATATATTTCGGGACAAATATTTTATACAATCTTTCTAATTTCCTTATTTAAGTTTCCCTCTTTTCTTTTGAGCTAAGTGTAAAGTTCATAGATCAGGATTATGATATTTTGAGCTATTTTCTACCAGAGCCAGACACAGACAGATATGCCGTGCATATCTCCATCGAAAAACACAATCATTATGATCCTTAAAGATATGTTCGCCAGTCCTACGAGTGAATCTCCGCTTCTACTCACCCCACTCACGAGCGCTGTATGTCCTTAAATGTTTAATTTAATGTATACTCGTACTAATTTAGGTTTAACTACCGCATAAAAAGTACTTTAAGTATTTTAATATACAGACAGAGCACACACACAATACACAACACACACACACATCAACTGTATTGTATTGTATTGCCTACACCACATTAACTATAACTTTGAATCTTTGCCGCAATAAATTACACAACTAGTTACTTAGTTTACAAGTTCTGAGTGTCTTTGTTACCTTCTTTCAGACTGGGAATCAATAGGAGAATGATATAAATACACAGAGAGAATTTTTAAGGAAAAATGTACTCAATATGAGAAAAAATGTACTCAAATAATGACCAAGTCCATTTGTTGATACTTTAAAATGATTTTTACTCAGTTTGAGTACAATTTTTAAGAACACAAATACTCATATTGAGAATTTTATTACGTTTTGCTCAAACTGGTACTAAAATGTACATAATTTCTGAACAATTCGTACTCAAAATATTTCAAGGAGTACCTATAATTCTTAAACTGAGTACAGAATATTCTGAAATTGAGTACAACATATTTTTAAGTTAATTACCTATAGGTATTGATTGAAATAACCACGAAGAAGATCTTTATTGAATTAACCATTATACAAATTACGAATTTTTTTGAGTAGTTTACCTAACCTGAGGTCATACTCAAATAAGCAAATATAGGTCACTAAACATACAATTCTTAATTACGAATTTCAGGAAATCTTTTAATCTTTTATTTTATGTTTTTATTCCTTGGTACAAGATCCCTGTAAACTTTCAATTATAATATTTTTCAGAACTTTTATTTCTCTATTTCCAGTACAACTTAAGGTTTATTCCTTTATAAAACCAGTAAGACCGCTATGCTAAGTATATCACGTATACCTCTCCCAAGAGGTTCTTGGTAACAAAATCAAAACAATCCGCACGCATCAACAACAAACTGGGGGGCAGGTGTATTTACCTCTCGTCGTATCATTCGGCACATTTTTACGGGACTGGCCTTTCTAGCGGCGACTAGTTTCACCGGCCAGTATTCAAAACACTCGCTATCTGGTCTTAGTCTTCTGAGAACAAGTGGTCCGGACTGGATCCGGCGCATATAAATAGAGGTGGCCTCAAAGCGACTAACTTCAGTGCTAGTTTTAACCGCCGGAGGATCAGACATGTCGCAGTATAAGGTAAACGATTTATCCTATATCGGAAATTGGTTATCAGAGTGTAGTGTATGTTTATCAGACAAAAAATATCTAAAAATGGTTAATTGGCCAGTTATAAATAACCAAACAATGGGATAACCGATAATACTTGTGCATAAGTTTGTATTTTATATGGAAAAATATGTGATTTAATTAAAAAACTTCTTTTTCGGAATGAAGGTTTATTTTAACTTGTGAAATATACCATATCGGAGTACAATCGGACTGATCTGTCGCGTGCCTTGTCTTATAATTTAAACTCTTCGTTCTGGATATTAAAAACAAGTTTTCCAACTTGAATATTTTTATAAACTCATGCCGGTTTATTTAGTTCAGGGCTTGCTTGTTTTTGTAAACAAATATACTTTTCTATTTTTGCTCTTAATTATGCAAAATATATGCAATCTGCTTTCTGGGACAAGTTATCTTTACGGCATCTGGTATTATCTCTGATGTAGAAAAACATCTTATCAGTGCTTTTATGCTCTTAAAAGTTTGAGTATGCTTTCTGTAGTATTTTTATGTGCTTATACTAAAAATAAAAACAGATGTTGTGCACAAAAATAAGTATTATTTTAATGATATTATTACAAGCCTTTTAATGGCTTTCCTTATCAGTGTTTATATTTTTTGGTGGAAACCATTTATCAGTTAGACATAAGGCTAATCTCTTTCCCACTTCAGTACCTCTCTGGCTTCGGGTCCCACTTCTCCTCCGAGGACGAGCGGTATCCCAACTCCTTGCCAGTGGGCCAGAACTCACCTCAGGTGTGTCCCTACAAGCTGTATGCGGAGCAGCTCTCGGGTACTGCTTTCACAGCGCCCAGAACCGAGAATGCGAGGACCTGGCTCTACCGGAAGCAGCCCTCGGCAGTGCATCTGCCATTCCAGCCCTACAAGGGAGCCACTTACTTTAGGCAGAACTGGGATGAACAGCCGCCCAATCCGAATCAGGTGGATACACTTGCTCTTTAAATTTATGCATCTGTTAGATCTTATTATTATCCCTTGGTTAGCTCCGCTGGAAACCCTTTGACTTGCCAACCCGAGATGGAAAATCTGTGGACTTTGTGGAGGGTTTGCACACAGTTTGTGGTGCCGGCGATCCCAGAACTCGTCATGGTCTCGCCATTCACATTTTTGCCTGTAATAGCTCCATGGATTCATCGGCTTTCTATAATAGTGATGGAGATTTCTTGATAGGTAAGGATACAGGATAAGGGATACTGATATGAATGATTAATATAATTAATAATTAATTTATCAGTGCCACAACAAGGAGTTTTAAATATAACTACGGAACTGGGAAGGATGACAGTGGCCCCCAATGAGATCTGCGTTATCCCTCAGGGCATTCGATTTGCAGTAAATGTGGACTCGCCCTCCAGGTGAGTTTATATATTTTAATTGAGTTTTTGAATATAACAAAAATCCTTTTTAGAGGTTACATCCTAGAGGTCTATGATGGTCACTTTGTCTTGCCAGATCTAGGTCCCATTGGTGCCAATGGCTTGGCCAATCCCAGGGACTTTGAGACACCTGTGGCCTGGTTCAATGATCAGCCTGTAAAAGGTAAATATCTGCTTTAAATAAAAACGATATTCAAGGTCTAACCTCATAAATCCTGCAAAGACTTTCAGGTAATATCCAAGTTCCAGGGCAGCCTATTTGTGGCCAAGCAGAACCACAGCGTCTTCGATGTGGTGGCCTGGCATGGCAACTATGTGCCCTACAAGTATGACCTGGCCAAGTTCATGGTGATCAACTCGGTTAGCTTCGATCACTGCGATCCCAGCATCTTCACCGTGCTCACCTGTCCGAGTCTGAGACCTGGAACAGCCATTGCCGACTTTGTGATATTCCCGCCTCGGTGGTCTGTTCAGGAGCACACCTTCCGCCCGCCATATTACCATAGTGAGTTATGTTATCTCAGAAAATATCTCTAGAAGCTAATAATTATTTAATTTCCTTAGGAAACTGCATGAGCGAGTTCATGGGCTTAATCTTGGGCAAGTACGAGGCTAAGGAGGATGGCTTTGCTGCTGGAGGAGCCACTCTCCACTCCATGATGACTCCTCACGGGCCGGATGTCAAGTGCTTCGAGGGCGCCTCGGGTGCCAATTTGGTGCCAGAACGTGTAGCTGAGGGCACGCAGGTATAAGGAGGATTTTTGTATATATATTTTATATTAATTTATATTATTTTTTAAAGGCCTTTATGTTTGAATCTTCTCTGAGTCTGGCCGTGACCAAGTGGGGGGAGGAAACCTGCCAGAAACTGGATGCTGCTTACTACGAGTGCTGGCAGTCCTTGAAGGATAATTTCCAAAATGTTGAATTATAATTTTAAAAAAAGTTTTACTTCAATAAATAAAATAAGCCACAAAAGTCACTTAATAAACGCACACTTTATTATTATTTAAATCTAAAGAATTTTTTAAAATTGGTTTTTGAAGAATTACGATATTTATTCTCTTATTTGTAGACAACATAGACTTAAAATTCTAAAAAACGAACTTACAGATAAATTTGACTTAAACATATATTTTTTATTAATTTAAATTACAAGCACTTACAAAATTATTATAAAAACTATAAAGCAATAAGAGAAGATAAGTTAATTGTTTATGTATTTAGCGACCTATTTTCTTCTTGTAATGGGTTTCTAGATGAATAAGACATTGAGTTCAGCTAGAAACTCTTCACGAAAATTAGTTAAAACAAAAACCGAATTATTTTCCACTAAATATAACAAAATTTTTTATTAATAACAAGGAAAGGAAGTTCTAAAATTGGTCCTTTCATCCCAAAAGTATTTTAAAACCCTAATTGAATAGATATTATTGACTTTGTTTCACTTTTTGGTAACATTTAGTAATCAGACACTGGATTTCCTGGTACTATACATACTTGTATAGCACTCTTTTAAATGCATAAACGTTAATGGACGTCAATGGACATAATTCTAGCTTGATATACACGCTCTAAGCCCTCTTATAGTTATTTCCTTAAAGCCTAAAAGTAATGCTTGGAGCGGAGCGTGGACTTCGGTTATTGAACACTTGACTGCTATTCAGCCGGCAGACACACAAATGGTTGCAATTGACCTGGGCGGGTTCGGAAACCTCGACCTTGGGAAACTCTGGGGTGTCGTGGGTGCTGGTCACATTGTCGTCGGATCGGCGGCTGTACAAACACTTGGTGGCACAGTTGCAGGACCCCAGCCTGTAGTTCTTGGGAGCCAGACTGCAGTATTGGTGCAGTGAGTGCTCCAGGCTAGCTCTTTCCATGGAGCAGTAGCTGTCCAACGTGTCCACGGTGCTGATGAGATCTGGAGCAAGCTCCGTTTGCTGGCGGTTGGTCAGCCAATAGGTTCGCATGTCGCCCTTGCCCTAAAAGAAAAGATAGTTACTTTAATCTCTTAAAAATATTTCCAACTGATCTCACCTTGATGCTAGTGATGCCTCTCTCGATGCAGACATAGCTGCCAATGGACTGCAGAAGCTGAAAGGTAGCCTCTGAGATGTGTATCTTCATGGAATCCCCAGTGCTCTCCATTCGGGAAGCTGTGTTCACAGTGTCCCCAAACAGGCAGTATCTGGGCATCTGATTTTAGGTAAGAGATGTGAGATTTCTTATTGAACTAATAAATAAATTAGTTCCCTTACCTTCTGACCCACCACACCGGCTGCACATGGACCCGAGTGAATTCCAATCCTTAGCTGGACGGTCTCCGTGGGCTTGTGGCGAATCTTAAGATTCCCCACCTTTTCCAGTAGGTGCAGAGCCAGAGAGGCTATCTCTCCAGCATGCCTATTGCCATTCGGCAAGGGTAAACCAGATACAACCATGTAAGCATCGCCAATGGTCTCAACCTGAGGGATATTAATTAGGAGGAATTACTTAAAAATTCTAATTAATAACTAAATTAACCTTATAAACATCGTAGTTGGATATGATGGCATCGCAGCAGGTGTACCATTCGTTGAGCATCTCCACCACCTGAAAAGGTGTGCTGGTGGTGCAGAGTTCGGTGAAGCCCACAATGTCACTGAATAATATGGTGACACAGTCGAAACACTCTGCCTCAACGGGATCTCCGCGCTTTAGGAGCTCAGCAACGGGTCTGGAAAAGATAAGAATTAAAGATACAATTAATTAGAATTTTAGGAAAATATATAATCCTTGGATACGCAGGGCAAAGCGGATATGCCGAACGCTACTTCTATCACCCGCAGAAACTTCGGCAAACTTCGTTTCTTAGGGCCCTCGGGTGCCCTGTCTGGGCAGCTCTGTTTTATTTATTAATAAGGTTACCTGGGCAGCATTTGGTATAGAAGCATGTCAGTTTTTTTCTTCTCTTCATACAGCAAATTAGTTCGTTCCTGGACAAGGCCCTCCAGATTGTAAGCGTATTTCTCCATTATGGAAAGCATATTGTCAAATATATTTGGCTTCCTAAGAGGTGAATCGAATAAAGACATTATTATTTGATTTATAATTAAATCCCCTTTCAATTTTCCTTGTTATTCCTTACAATCCCGCCTGCAGTTCCTTTAGATGCATTCGAACCAGCCTGATGTCTGGCCTCGCCTCCGGATCCTCATCCCAGCACTGGCACAAGCACTTGCGGACATAGTCCGGTATGTCCAAGTGGGTGTGCGTCAGGGCCGGACGGAATACGCCATGCTGCAGCAGCTCCGGACACTTGACAAACTCTATTATTTCTGCAGGGAAAACAATTCGTTTGAGTTAAGTAAATGCAAATTATTCAAGTGCCAAAGGTCACACCCTCATTCGTGTAGGCCGTTTCCCCCCATGGGCCCTTGTGGCCAATCATCTCGTAGAGCAAAATCCCGAAAGAGTAGACGTCCCCCTTCTGGGAGCCACGTCCTGGTCGGTAGGCATCCCTCAAAAGCTCCGGCGCCATGCAGAGGGCACGTTTTACTTCCAATTCATTCCTGCGAATGTCACAATAATAGATTGTTTTTATTTATAGTGAAAAGAAATCGTTCTGGCTGCCTAAGGACTTTGGGTTTTAAGGGGAAAGACTTTAATTTAAACCAAACTTCTTTACAAAAATTTATTTTAATTTAAGAAAGCCACTAACTTGTTGGGTTCCTCTTGACCAGCTTTTAGTTCGTGAAGACCAAATTCAGAGATTTGGCAGACCCAACGGGAGTCAATGAGGCAGTTGCTGGAACGCAGGTTTCCATGGGATATTATCTCCGAGTCATGCAGGTATATCATGCCCTTGAGGATATCGGAGACCAGCGAGGAGATGAACATGTGGTCCAGATGCAGATCCTCGTTGGCCAGCACATCCTCCAAGCTGCCTCGGGCACAGTAAGTGGTGAATATGATCACAGAACCGTGATCGGTGGAGGCCCCAATAAAGTTTATGATGTTTTCATGGCGCACCTTTTTTTTATTAAAACAATATCTTTAAACTTTAATTTTTCTTAATTTAGTAAGTTACCTCTCGCATCAGCTTCAGTTCCTTACGAATCGATCTGGTTATGTCTACACTCTTCTTGTGAATCTTTTTCATGGCCACAATATTGCCACGAAAAAGGGCTGTTTAATTAAGATATTTATATTATACAAAATATTATAATAATGTCATAAAATATATTTATAATTAAAGCTTTTAACTCTTGGTTAGACTTACCTATATTGGTAAAAGATCGCTTGTTGGGTTCACCAACCACAAGAATGCTTTGACGACAAATTTGGAACTGAAATATTATTTTTAAATAAAATAAATATTCTTTAAAATTCGTACCTTTGGGTAATTATTATAAATTATTTGTTTCTTAAATAAAGTTATTATTTTTCTACCTTAATACCTACAATATTCTTATTACTAGGATTATTGTATTCTCCGAGATTGATGACAGTCACCTCCTTCATATCCACTTTCCACAACAGTCCCGCCAAGGTTTGTTCATAGCGATAATGCCTGAAAATTGTAAGAATATTATAAGGAAGTAAGGAAGGAGACTTCACTTGAATACTACTTGATGAGCAGAGCAAGGGCCACCACCACGACGAGGGCACATAAGGGCCCAGTTACCAGATACCGCCAGTCCAGCTTCTTTCGAGGACAAATCTCGCCATGAAAACCACAGATGGGCTCTGCCAGAGGAGGACGACCATTTAGCCACTGAATGGGTCTATCGTTTCTTATGTAGCGAAATTCCTAGGGGATAATTAATCACTTAACCCAAATAAATCTATTTAATTTTAGCTTTTCAGCTCACTGGAATCACGGAGTGCTTGTCGTAGGCAAAGAAACCCACTGGCTGCATTGACATCTTGGCCAGAGAGCCACTCGAGGAGCTACTGCCCACATCGTTTTGTAGGGTTATGACGGTGAAATTGCCCTCGGCATCGCCATTTGAATCTATATAGACCTGTGAGAGTGTGAGCAGTTATTTATACTTCTAAGTAATGATAAGACCATGATAAATAGCAAGCAAAAAATATTTTATTTAATATACATATATCACAAGTTAAAACATTGTAAAAATTATAGTTTTATTCAGGAAAAATAAAATACTAGGCATACTTACATCAAATCCTTGTATTGAATGATAGGACCTATTGAAAATGTGACTCATTACCAGATTTCCATCGTATATATCACCACCGAGCTGTAACACTTCAGTTATGGCACGAACATAGATCATTACACTATCATAGAGATGCAGGCCATATATGGGCACCTAACAAATACAATAAAATATGTCAAGTTGTTAAAATGTAACCTACTTAATTTATTTATTTAATTTAGCTTAAATCTATCCTTCCTACCGATATGTTGTCAAAGACCCTCTGATGATATGGCACCAGAAACGGAGTCTTACGCGCATAGTCCTTGATTTTCGAACAAATGTCGCTGCAAACACAATTATATTAAGATTAATATCATTTGCTACCATCATCCATTTTAAATATTTAATATTCATGCAAATTTGTAACGCAACAAACTAAATAATAAATAAATTTAATTTATATATTTTTTTTTGTTAGGATTTCCTAATTATTTCAAACCAAAATGTATCAGAAATATGAACAAGAACTGATTTTGATTATTAATTTCTTTCCCAGAGCCCAGACAACATTTTGATGCTTCTTTTGAGCCATTTCTTAAAAGATCATGCAACTATTATTTACTAAATGTAAAATAAAAGAGATCTTGGGAAATAATTCGAGTTAATATATCGTTAGAAAGACGCAACGAAAATACGCACAGTTAGATAACTAAGAGTCAGATAAATTACCGAATATGGGGGTTTTGTGGATATGTCATGCTTATTTTTATAACTGAACGAAATGAGATTTTGTCCAGTGATTTGCTCTTTTCTTTTCTAATATAAGGATCTAAATAATCTGGAATAGATGGTGCATGCATTAGAAGTCTAGCCCGAACCATCGATCCGCACGATCCACTTACTACGTTCCATAATGTTAACCCTCCGGTTGGAGTCGTAGATCTCGTCGTCCACCGAAACCACGACGTAGTCCCCGCTCTCGAGCAGCCGCCGATTCTGGAGGCCCCGCACAAAGTCTACCATGGCAATGTGCTCCCCAATGAACACATAGACTGTTTTTTGGGTATTCAATTAAATATGGGTTATTTCATATTTTACAGTGCGATTTATAAATTAAATTTAGAAAATAATAAGTCTATAGCAGAGCTGCCCAAGCAGAGCACTAGAAGGGTCCGTCAGATTCGGCAAACTTCGTGGAAAAAGCCGAATAACTCGGAGGTCCTCGGGTTTACTGTATGAGCAGCTCTGTTCTGACTCAACTCGAAAATAATTTATTTATTTAGATTATGTCTAAGACTTAATTTAAACTCTGATAATTTAAATCGGTTGATTTCTTTATAAAACGCACTGTTTTTTACAAAATTCTTACTGCGAGTGGTTGAATAAGTCTCTTCAATAATTTTATCGATCTGGGAAAGTGTTTTTGTGGTTGGTATATAGTCGGATATGTACTTGAAGTGACTGATGGTAAAATTCCTTGCTTCAGCCAGTTCCTGTTCCATTAAACAGTCAATCAGTAGAAGTAGAAGTTAATTCCATCATCACTCACCTGTATGGCCCGAGCCACATCTGATCCCCACACAGGCTTTGAACTCACAACTATGGCGAATTTTTTCCAGTGAAAGGCATTTAGCAAACTAATCACACTTTTTGAGACCTTGGATTATATTTGTATTATAATATGGTATTTACAGATATTTTGTAGATATTTTTTAGATATTTTTAATTATAATTTACCTTTGAAGCAGGAGCCAGGGTTCGTGCAAAGGTGTGAAACGTGCTTTTATTGGAGACTATTGAGTCGGAGCATTTCTAAAGGGAATTTTAAGTATAACGTTAATGGAGAAATTAAGCGTAAAGCTTAAAAAGACATAATAAAACCCTGTCAGGTACTAAATATTGTTTAAACTAAAGAGTGACATCGCAATCCTAAACTTTTCAGTCCAATTTTAAAAGGTTTTATTAAGTACAAATCTTTCAACTTCCATAATTAAATATAAACAGCTTGTGACATCCTTTTTTTTAATTTTGTGTTGCACTTAAAGATCCTTAAACTTCCATAAATAAATATAAACTGTTTGTGACAACCTTAACCATTTTTTCAGAGTATATTATATTCTAGAAAAATCACATCTTCTTGCTTTTTTTTTTGTGTTTTGTGGTTTGCACTTTTTTTATGGCAAGGTACAAAAATAAATTGCGGATCAATTTTCAAGGCAAGACAGCAAAAATACATCAAAGCTGTCAGTCATATGTTCCTCACATAGCTTAAGTATCCCACGGGTGACCCAGATTTGCGTAATGGCTCTACTCACGAAGGACAGCATCGGCGTGTTCCAGGCGGAGGCCAGCAGTGCCTCCGTGGTGCAGCTCTCGTCCGGACCGATGAAGGCGGCCACTCCAGCTTCCCGCATCTGTGTCATTGCCCTGGAAACGAAACCGTAATCAGAGCGTAGCGATTTCGAGGAGCAAAGGTTACGCGGAACCGTCTCTCTGTAATTCAAGGAGTTACCTCAAAGGCTTGACGCGATAGGCACTCGTCTTGTGGCCAATGTCGACGGGCTTAAAGGCCAGCTTCCTGCCCGGCAACAGGTTCGGGTTTTTGTTCACATCTTCGATGGCCAGCGGCAGTCCGCCCAAGGTCACCTAAAGTCCATCAAACGGATTTAAAGACAGCATTAATTTGTGCGCAATTAGAGGTGTGGCTACACGGAAAGGACCCATACTGCTCGTTTGCGGGAAGGGTCCTCAATTTATGCATGTTATGCCGGGCAGAAAGGGACACAAGGTAAATCAAAACAAAGCAAGGCAAAGCAAAACAAACTAGGGCTTCCTTCCTCCTTGGAAAGAATTTCTCATAAATAAACTTCTTGTAAGAAAGGAATGCAGGTGGGGAATAAATGAGTACTGGATTTACCCAGGACTTCTCCCTCCATCCCACTTAATTAAGTGTAATAAGAACATTATAAATATTATCGCTTTAAAATGAAATAACTTCAAATACATAAACATGTTTCCTGGTTACTGTAATTGTTATGAATTTTAAAACACACTTTACAAAATTTAGTCTTTGCCACATTATACATAAATTAGCAAAAAATAATTTATGACATTTGCTTAATTATCCAGAATAATGATATCAAAGCCAACCAGCTCGTTGATCCTTCGGACGTAATCGAATAGTTCCGGCTCTGAAAATTGGACGTAGCGAAATGCTACTAGCTGACGATGAAGTTGTATGGCCAAAATCAAGGCGCAGATGGTCAGGAATAGCACGCCGTACCAGAAGTATATCGCCAGTATGCTGATCAGCTTGTAGTTGTCGGCCTCACTGAAGGCGGCTAGGTCATCCACCTGGTAGAAGGGCAGCCGAAAGAGTCCCTGGCCCACCTGTATCAGCCAGGGCAGGAGCATCACACGACTGCATTGCTCCCACACGGACAGGCTGGCCCGGCGGATTTTTTTTGGGAATCCGCCGAATCGACGGCTGCAGCGAAGGTAGACCAGTCCGTATCCATAGAACATGGCGCTCATCGCGAATCCAGAGAACAACGGACTGTAAGCCAGCTCACTAAGCTTGTAGTTTAGATGAGCCCGGGCCAGAGGTCTCGGCAGCCCCGGCGATTGGTCAATTTTGATCACAATATCTATCATCGACAGCATCACCGAAACCTGCATCATGACGAACAACCAGAAGCGGAAGTGCTTACGCATTAAGGCGGAAATAAAACTCAGCATTTTGTCACTAACAATTTGGATTCATTCAAAGGGAATGGAGATAAGTTACTTCAATATTTGATGTACAACGAAAAGGCTGCCTTTAAAATAGAAAGTGTAATATGTTCTTTTGACATTAAAAAGTGTTGCTTTGGAAAGGAACTTTAAATTGTTAGAGCTTGTATATAATTGTTGTTAAAAATTTAATGAACATTATACTGCTGAAAATTTCCCCCTTCTTCCTTCACACATTTCTAAATAAATTAGCAAATTGAAAAGCCTATAAAAAGTAAAATGTATAATTTAATGTGAATAAGCTAAACATACTGTCATTGGATATTAAAAAAAAAATTGTATGTATTTATGGGCCACATTTCCATTTTTATTTAATTAAATGCTGTTAATTCAACTAATTATCGTTTGTGACATCAATTAAAATCAATTTAAATTGGTGTTTGCGGTTTTTGGCTTTGCACCTAATATTGAAATAAAATCAAAGACATAATTATTAAATTGTATGGTTGGCTGCTGTGGCATATTGATAAATCATAAAATTGTTATTAACATTAATATTTATGCTTTTAAAGAGCTAATGCTTTTTGGAAGTCTAAGAATAAGTTTCACCTTGCTGGAATAATAGGTATAAAGTGCACTTAATAAATCACTAATTAAGCTCTTGAACTCATAACTTTTCAAACTTTCAAAGTTAAAATCCAGCACTAAGTTTGCAGCAATGGAAATCAATGTATTTTCCATAAGAACAAATTTAAACAACACAAAATGTGATGAATCGATGTGAACAAGAGTTAATTAACTGTGTACGTTAAGACTCTTATTAACTCATATTACCAAGAATCGAAAGAATCGAATCATAATTAAAGCAGAGAGGAAATTGCTAATTAAGGGATGCCTTATCTCTGAAATGACGCTGCCATGCTGTAGCTTTTGAATATTAATTCTGCGAAATTCGGCAGGGGCAGGAAATGTTACAGACTCGAAGGTCAGGTGATTTTCGATCGAAATGGATCCCAGATTACCAATAATAACATACATATTTCGAGAAAGCGGAATTTTATATCCGCTAAATCGAGTGGTAACGACAGGTGACATCGTACGAACTCGAAAAAATTTAAAAAAATAAGCGCTCTTTTACTAAAAATTACAGGCTTAAAAAAGTCAAATAAAACTGCATTGGCAATTGTTGATTTCCAAGGCTTGATAAAATTGGAATTTTTTAATAATACACAACTAGCATTATAGCAAGCCACAGAAAAAGCATATTGCATTTATTTTTATTATAAATATTTAGCTGTGTATTTTCCTGTTGTTAACTGTACTTTTTCATGCATTTTACTGATACAGATATTCTCTGAAAACCTTTTTTATTAGAGGAATTTCCCCTGAAGCCTTGAAGCGAACTTGCTTCCCACGCAACATATAAGCTATAATACCGCCATCTGCTCTTGACATTTAACAGGATAAAAGGGCACCAGGATATGCAATCGATAACTTTGATTTGGCTAGTTTTTTATTTTCCGAACTTTGCCATTTATAAACATTTGTAACTTTAGATATTTATGGAAACTGTCATTTTAATTAACTTGCTCTGTATGTCTCAAAGCAGAAACATAATTAAAATTTAATAAATAAGTACAATTAATTTAAAAAAATATATAAAAATAATATGTTTTAAATTGCCTCCACCATTGGATATACCTGGGAAAGAGACCAAAGGAATTCTTAGGTTTTTTTTTTGCCAGCGTAGCCTTCATAAAATATTTCCATAAAGTAGGCAACTAATTAACAATTAGCCCTTATGGTAGTTCCTTGAGTCTGGGGAGATTTCCTCTCGTCAAGGGCATAAGTTGTCCAATAAAGTGCCTGACTTCCCTTACTTTTGATTTATGAGGGAAAAGTTAAATGTTCATATGTCTTGGAGGGGAACCGCGGTAGCAGCTGTCATAGCAACTGCGAAAAGTACGCTTTTAAAGTATTGAACTTGAAGATGAGGTGCCGCGGATAAGAATGAAAAAAAAATAAGAACAAATGTTGACTTTCTCAAAAGCCTGCCTAAATTTAGAAAATATCAAATAAACACAAGCATCCGCTTAAAACTTAAAGGGAGTCTGAATTTAAAACATTCTGGAGAGAAGTAAAAAACTGCCTTTAGCCCTAGTAAGTGGTATCTATTTCTAAGAGTAATTACAGCAAATTTTAGCTGTGATAATTACAGATCTCTTTTGGTAAGTATTTAGGTAAGTACCACTGATTGAACTTCTTTCTATTTAATTAAGCACTTAAATTTTGTTGAGGCGTTGTCCAGGGCAATGCTTAAAATAAAGTCTTAGAAGCAAAGAGCCGCTGGCTTTAAATGCTTTTCTCGGAATTAAAAAATTGTGTATACATTTCCTTTTCTTAAGGATTCCCAAGGTCCTAGAATTAAATGGTTCCTACAACAATTTAAGTTCAACAATCATAGATTAAACTTATTGATGCGATTCCTCAAAAGTCAATGGCTCTTACCAATAAAAGTATAATTAAAATTCCCAAAGTGCGGGACACCAGAAGTAAAAAGGAGGGGCTGCAATTGATTTCTGCGGGGTGTCGAATCAATTATAATTTTCACCACTCTGGGGGTTCTTATAAAAAAAATATAAATAAATATATTTATAGAACTTTGCCATTCGCGGAATGCTGGACATAGGAACAAAGGCTTCTCCAAATGTCTTTTTATTTATTTTCCATTTCCATTGATGGCAATCAAATGCATTTTTTATGTTTTTAAAAGTACCATTAAATAAATACAATTTTGTGGCAAGAAAATAAATAAATTGAAAAAAGCTTAACTAAATGAATTCCAATTGCTGTAAATAGACAGCCAATGTTTTGTTAATTTAGTGTTTGCTTATTTCATATTCAAAATGAAATTAAGTCCCTAGGAAGTAATTAATAAAAGAATTCTTACTCTGACTTATAGCGTAGATATTAATTAATTCTCTGTTTGCAGCTCTTATTGTTCGTCGTCTTTATTCCCTTAATGGCAATTTAAGCAGACATGATATGGCACAATGGGGAAAATATAAATATAAGCCGTAAAGGGAGGAGGAAATGCGACGATAGCCTGACTTACTGCCCATTCACAATGATTAATAAGTGTGCATAAATGGCAATTTTATATTCTTTGCTGACTCTTGCAATTTATTTGGTTATTTCGTCAACAATGCAATCGCGCTGCCAGCTGCCATTGAAAAGAGTCAATAGATCTGAATAAATTCAATATATTGATATCACTCAATAAAAGTCTGCCCTTCCGCACACAAATCCCTCACGAACCCATGTCATTCACATAAGCGTACTATGTCCTTGTGCAAAATATTTCTTGATCTACACTTTTTCGCCATTTATATTCCACAGAACTGCAAAAGCCTTGGCGTTGGCGGACCTGTGATGGATTTGTTGTTGAGCTTTTCACATTGTTAGGAAGTTAGGGAGTTAAGTGAGATAAATGGTTCGTTCCATTTCCAAAATACAATACCTTTTAAGGCCTTAACATTTTTGTTTTGATTCCAATTAAATCGGATTTTGTACCAAGGGGGAAGGCAAGAGATTGGAACGGTTTACTAAGCTCCGTAAAAGCCGTAGTTATCTCTATTATTTTTTTTTCCTATCAGAGACCACATGACCGCTGTCAATCCAATTCACAGAACGTCAAGAAAATCAAAACAAGATGAAGATGGATGTTTGGAAAGTATAGTGAATTCGGCATACTCTAAGTGTGTGTTTCAAATAAAAATAATAAATCAAATAATATTTTTAATATCATATTATTAATAAACTAAAAATGGTATAAACAGAAGGAGTTCCACAGAAATAACTAGGGATTTGAAATCAATTAAAATAGTTCCGAAAAGTATACTACAAAATATTAAAACTACACAACAACTTTTATTGCATACTTTTGGGTACTTGTTTTAGTTGACTTTAAATAATATTCTTTAAATCAAATTATTTATATATTTATAAAAATTGTGCCGAAAAGTATAAATCAAATTTAATTGCATACTTTCAGATACCTTTTTAGTTTATCATGATTAATATTCTTAATATCATATTATTTATAAAATAAAAATAGTATAAGCAGGAGGAGCTTCACAGAAATAGCTAGAAATTTGAAATCAATTAAAATAGGGTCGAAAAGTATACTACAAATATGCAATAGTCCACAACATCTTTTATTGCATACTTTTATGTGACTTTTAAGTTGATTTAACTTGCTATTTATATTGCAGTACTGGTAATTAATTTATTTTGGATATATTTGAATAATATTTGTTATTGTTTTCGAACAAGTTCTCGCAAATAGCTAAAATAAACACAATTTGAAGGGTATTCGTTTAAAATGCCTCTAGGGAGGCCCAGCATATGATGTGCCTGACGGGGGCGAGCACAATCATTCCCCGATTCATTTGGCTGTCTCACAGGCCGAGCTATAAATTCCATGATATTTTTGGGACAGGATGCGTTGACTTGTGGCCCAAATGAGACTGCCATTTGAATTGCAAATGTGACAGGTCGATGTATTATGCATGCACATATACAATTAAGACAGCACGCAATTTACAATTATTAACGCTGGATTTATATCAATTTTTTGGTGGGATCTTTAAAATCTGGCCCCACTCTGTTACTCACCCGCATCTGGGAGTATTCCGCCAGGAATCCAATATTTATCGTGTCCGACAGGCGGCGAGTGGAGCCTCCAGCCACGGAGGCCGAAGGATTGCTCCCCTGACAGGCCAGAAGGACGAAGATGCAATAGAATGCAGTGGCAGCGGAGGCTGGCATCCTCGATGGCAATAAAGTTTTATTTTGCACTCAACTGACACTGACACCGAACAGGATCTCCGCAACAGCCCGACAATCTGACACCGACTTTCGTTTGAGGCTCTTAGTGGACGCGGTCTCTCACATGGTCACGGGGCGACAGTCATTTGTTTACTCAAATCCCGTATCCGTATCCGTATCCGTTGCTATCGTAACAGGTGTGCGTGCATCTGAGGCTAGTCCGTACTCCGAACTCCTTTTCCCGGGCACTCGAACACGGCCGTAGTCCGTCGCAGACTGAGGCTGTTCGGGGCGCCATGGTCCCGCTTTTATAGCCTTCGTGCTTCGGGTCCTTCTGCGGAATTCGTCTCGTTCCGGCTCGGAGATACGGCGGAGTGGGAGGTTACGCCAAAATTAAGTGGTCTATGAATGACAAAATCAGCAGAGGCAGAACAAGTGGGCAGCAGGGTCAACACGAGTCCCTGGGCCCATTCCCGTTGGCCAGTTGGACAGGATGTTGAGGACTTTGTTTATTTGTTTCCCGTCAGCTGCCAGAAATCATTTCGGCTTTCGGTATTTGGTTTTTAAAATTAGAGTGACCCAATGTCAAGATGTCTTGGGTCATAGCCACGGCAGTTCCACCTGTCAAGCACATTATTTTCGTCTTTCCTGATACTCATCGAGGCCAATTTTCATGCCCAAATTGCAATCATACTTCGCCATACAATCAGTCTGACGGTCAATTATGGGGATAATCTGTTGTTTTCCCCATCCGGTTGTGTAGCAGGCATTTCCGTTCTCAGAGAATTACCAAAGGGAAAAGACTAAAGGTGAAGGATCATTGAAGCGGCTAAATCAGTTTCGAGTGCAATACATTTTTTTATTTCTAAGAGGAAGTCTCAGGGCACAGACCACTTTATCATTCCTTAATTTTTTACAATAACAAATATAGATCCTCCAAAAAAGGACACCCTTTATCCATTTGCGTTGCAGAATTCCAAGTTCAAGGCCACCGAGCAGCTAATTTTAAATGCGCTTTTGAAGCCCTTCAACCAAATCTGAGTTGTTGATGGAATTTTCTCACCGGAAATCCAAATGCAAATGTTTTGGCAAGGATTCGGTGCATATAACTACGTCCTGGATGGGAACACCACAGTCTTTTTTGGGTAAACACATTACCATTAATTGCGTTGTACATTTATTTGCATTTCTAATTGAATTTCCTCAGGCACATCAATTGGCATCATCTCGCATAACTTGTTAGCTGTTTGGCACTCGCTTCTGCCTGGCACCTGACTCGGGTTTTTATTTTCAATTGCCAGGCAAGAGTCTCAATTGCTGGGATAAGGTAATTTGCAACTGAACACCAATTTTGCAGGGAGCTACTCAGTAAATAAGACAGTGCGGGTCAGAAAGGTATAACGGGTTGTAAAATTAACTTATACTTAATCATACAAAATGTAATAGAGCTTCTTAAAATTTTATTTTACATAATTTAAGTTGAATATTTCCTGTATTATTTTATGTCAGTATTTTGAGAAAGCAAATTATGAAATTTTAAATTAGGTTGGGACTAGTAGTTCAAAATGAAATAAAGTTTGGACTTTGCACAGAAGAGGCATGCGCTGCTTCCTTTTTCCACTAGAATTCCCAACGGGTTCGAGCGACAAGCTGTTGGAACTTTTTAATATAATTCCCAAAGGGTTTAAGTATTCACGATGGCAATTAAAATTGGGCAGCATTGAATTCTAATGACTTACAAGTGTGAGTATAAATTGTCCAATGTTTTTCTAGCAAATAAAATAATTTGATTAGATTCGAGTAATTAAATAAAATATAAACAAATGTATTCGTCTTAAATAACGTGCAATTTAGTGCTTTAATAGTACTGTACCGCACTGTACCCTTGCACTTATTCACTTTCCATAACAATAATAGGCCTTTTCCCAGTTCTTTATCTCTGTGAGGGTCCAAGTTCAATTTCAATTCTGGCTTAAAATTTGATTCCAATTGAGCCGAAGACACACGTAAGCTGGTTGAAATGAAAATTTAATTTTAACTCTCGCCGGGACGACTCCTGTTCCTGCCCCTGTTCCTGCTCCTGCTCCTGCTCCTGCTACTGTTCACCGTTGCCAATGGCTGGTTACTCCTTTGTCACCACCAGAACCATGACGAATCAGATTAACATTTGAGTTGCTCCGTTTGTCCAGAACAATACAGTCGACAAATGTCCTGGAGACTGGCAGCGAGATGAAGTTTCCTGGGCCGTGAATTATGCATTCAATGGAGCACATGATGATGCCAGGACATGTGGAAACGGATCCTGCCTCGCCGCATTTAAATGAATATTCTTAACAGTCATTTAAGCTCACATTTAATTTGAATTTTTTATTTTCCATGCCCATAAATTGTTGAAATACATTTAAATATTTATCATTTGCTGATTTCAATCCAATTACGTTCGACTTTTATGATTTCTGGGGTATCGATTTTGTGCCTCTCAATTTGCATGCAAAAAGTTTAACTTTTCTCTGCCAAAATGCTGGCAAAAAAAGTTTATTATTATTATTATTTATTGTTATGGAAAATATGTACAATAAATCCGTTTAAAGACTAACACTCTTTCTCAGAACTGAGTGAATGCGGAATTTAAAAGGACCAAGCCAAGGACATTTCATGCTAAAAGTGGCAGAGAAAGTCCTTTAGGGCATTTGTGTCTTCTATTTTACTTTAATATGCAGTACTAACATTATTTGGAAAGTAAAGACTTAATTTCATCAGCCTGGGGCTTTATTTTTGTATGTACTAGCTGAAAGATATTTTTAAAATTAATTGAAAATTTTCTAATAATAAAGGAAATTATTGCAGGCGGAAAACTACACTTAAACGAACCTACAGAAACTTAAAGCTACAAAATCAATGTAATGTTGTTGGCAAATGAATTTTCCAAATGGAAATTAGTTAGTTACCTTGTTGGATTGCATTTTCATTAAGATTCAACAGTCTAAAGGAGGATAAACATTCTCCTGCTAACTTGCTAACTACTCACAATTAACCTGTGTCAATGCTGGCCCAGTTGGTGGGATTCACACTTGCTCAAAGCTTAAGCTAACTAAATAAAAAGTGGACAGAAAAAATAAAACACAGCTGTATTATCCCAGCATAAAAGTTGCTGCCAGGGAATAACTTTAATTGCAGGCCAAAGCCCCAAAGGGCTCAAAAATTAAGGGAAAAAGGCTTTGATATAAAAAACGCATCTTTTACATATTTGTGCCTGGGACCTTCTAAAAGCGATGTGCATTTGATGGGACTCAAAGGGAATTTTTTTCTAAAAACGTGGCTAAATAAACTAGTTTCGATTGGCAAACGTTTGGCGAGATTTAGAAACACTTTTAAGGGTACATCGATGGTTAAATTGTAGCATTTACATACATATTTCTTTAAAATATTAAATTTTTACTTCTACAATTTAATGGGAAATAAACTAAAGGCGTTGAGGTTCTTCAAGATCTAGACATCTTAAAGTTTTCTTGGTCACTTCAAGAAGTAGTGCTTGGTTTATATATTCAACAATAATTTGTATGTTTTATTTTTTAGTTTAATAACTTTTCAGTGCTCTTTAATCCTTCTTATATGTATTTACAATGATATTTGTAAGCTTATACATAAATGCTGACCTCTGGGGTGTCTCTTAAGGATCTGTTAAAAGTGCTGAGAGTTGCTTATCGCAAAATCCCTTACTGGTAATGGGCCAGAGCTTCTTTGTTGATAACTCCCGCATAGCTGGTGTACTTGGGTGAGGTTCCATTCAAGGCAATGAACTGCTCGGCAACCTCAACGGCGACACGGACCTGAGCCTCGGCGGTGCTGGCACCCAAGTGGGGCGTAGCCACCACCTTGGGATGGCTGATGAGGGCCTTGGTGACCGCAGACTTGGGCGGCTCCTCGGGATAAACGTCGAAGGCTGCACCGGCCACTTTTCCACTCTCGAGGCCATCGAGGATAGCCTGCTCATCGACAATGCCCCCGCGGGCCACATTAACCACCTTGACGCCCTGCTTGCACTTGGCCAAGGACTCGGAGGATATGAGATCTGCAAGAAATTTTTAAATATTACTTAAATATTTAAATTTGGGTTGCCACTTACTTCTGGTGGCTGGGATCAACGGCGTGTGCACGGTTATGTAATCCGCCAACGGCCAGATCTCCTCCAGCGTCATTTTCTCAATGCCTGCGGCCTTGGCCTCCGCCTCCGTGGTAATGGGATCAAATCCAATAATCTGCGAAGCACTTACAGCTCAATAAAAGGTGCAACTGGAGTGGGAGACTTGTGGCTGGACTCACCCTCATGCCCCAGGTCTTCATGCGAATGGCGACCTCGCGACCGATGCGTCCCAGTCCAAGAACGGCCAGGGTTTTTCCATAGAGCTCGGTGCCGGCATAGAGCTTCCTGTCCCAGCGACCCTCCTTCATGCTCTGGCCGGCGGGGACGACGGGACGGGCCAGGGAGCCAATTAGGATGCACGTCAGCTCGCAGGCCGAAATAGAATTGCCTCCCGGAGTGCTGAAAGCGGCGAGAGTTTAGTTAAGCATTCCCTAAATGCCCCCGATAGACAGGACAGGAGCTGTGAGCTGGACTGGGGGGCTAAGCAGTGGCGTTTGTTGTGACTAGACAGCATTATGCAAATGCCCACCGAAAAAAAAGAGGAGAAGAGCAAAATATGGCAATTTTCGCGCTTGGCTCCGTATCCTTGGCAGCAATGTGGGCGCTAGGCCACCAGGACCACCAGCCTCCGTAGTCCTCCTCTTTGTTTGACACTCGTCGTCGTCCCTTAATTATGCGCGTCAAACGGCGTCAATTGACCCAAGTCATGGCTGTGGTCGGGGTAGCGATGCCATGCGATAGCGACAGCCAATCCCACAGTTCAGAATGCGCATAATTATTTTGGGGCGGCAGCCCGATCGGAGCTTTACACTAAGGAAAATACTCTTATGAGTTGGGAAACCCTGCCTTTGGGCAGTTTACATAGCCTTCTAAGGCAGAATTTAACATTATTTTTAGAGCTTAATGCTATCGGAAAGGCCAAAGATATTGATAGTTTCTATAGAAAAGATTCAGCTAAGTTCTCTCAGGTTTTTCAACAATTATAAAGCCTTTTAAAACATATTTAATCTTAAATAAACGGACCTGGATCATGATTTTTAAAATTCCACATACATGAAAATAGTTTTCTTCTAATAAAAAAATGGCTTAATAAAGAACTGCCTAAAAAACCTCTGATTAAAATAATAATTCCCTCTAGAAGTATATTTTTTTTAGGAAAGGAAAATATTCGAAAGAGCGGGAAAATAGCCTGTTTGGATAGTTTTTATAGAAATGATTCAGTCAAGTTTTCTTTTGGTTTTTTTAACAATTTAAAAGCGTATTAAAACACTTTTAAACTTAGATAAACGACCCTAGATCAATATTCTTCTAATAATATAATGACTTAATGAATAACTGCCTTAAAAACATCTGATTAAAATAATAATAATTCCCTCTAGAAGTATATTTTTTAGAAAAGGCAAATACTCTGAGCGAGAAAATAGCCTTCTTCTGCATAATTATAGAATATTTTCAAAGCTTGATGCAAAGGAGATTGCTAACAAGATGAATAGTCTTTATAGAAAATTCAGCCTGTTCTGTCCTGTCTGATTTCAAACAATTTAAAAGCGTTTTAAAAGACTTTTAAAACTTTTCAATACTTTTAAAGGCGATTGCCAAAAATATGGATAGTTTTTGTTAGAAAAGATTCAGCTTAATTTTGTCTTGATTTTGAAACAGTTAAAAACCTTTTAAAACCTTTTCAAACAATATTTTTGTAGTGCCATAAAAAAATCTTTAAAAAAAAACCGCAAATATATGCAAATTATATTCTTCTAATGAAGAATATCCATTGTTTAATGAGGAAAACCCCTTCCCTGCCCTAAAAACATCTATCCTAAAATAATAATTCCCTCTAGAAGGTTATTTCTTTGGGAGAGGGTGTCTATGCATATATTAACAAAGTGCTGAGGGGAATCCTTTTCGACGACGATAACGATGACGACGACGACGCCGTTCAATGCACCGGCGGCTTACCGAGCACTTACTTGAGGACAACGACATTCTGGGCCGTGGCTGCTGGAACGTCGATGTTGTCAACACCGGCACCCGCACGGCCCACAACCTTCAGACTCCCAGATCCGGCGGCCAGGACTTCCGCAGTTATTTTCGTATCCGAACGCACGATGGCGGCATCAAAATTCTGTTAAATGAAGAAATTCAATAATTAGCAAGCAATAAATATTTACAAGTAATTTCCGAGTAATTCCCACAACCAAAGGGTTGACCAAACAAGGTTCTCAAATTAATGTTTAGGTCTCGATGGGACACCGGTAAGCCTCATCATCTGGGAAACCTCAAGTGTTTAATGAGTGCAATTTCCAGAATTTTTCGGTTTCTTTTTTGAATATTATATTAAATGTTAAAGCTACATCGTCTGATCCCGGCATTTGTTTTTGATAAGAACTATTCGAAGGGGCCTACATAAGTAGTGATAATAATGTCTAGCGTTTCCAGATTTATAAATTTAACACTGATAGTGACACTTGATAAGCCTAAAGGCAATTTAAAATGTTAAAAAAATTGGCTTCTAAGGCGCCGATAAAAGTTTCTCCGTTATTAGTAACTTGCCAAACAAAACAGTAATTAAAGCCAGGTTTCTCAAATAAAACATTCATTTTAAACAGACTTGTTTGTGGCTATACCCCTGCACTTCTGTGTGTACATACAAGCAAACAAATGCAGAAAATATATTTACTAAAGTTTCAGCCCGATGTGCATCTCGATGGCACGAAAAATAAATAGACACAAAGTCTGTTGAAAATTTATATTGCCATCAGAAAATAATAAACTTTGGTTTTATTTGATTTGAGATATTCAAACTTTACTTTAAATTTAACACAAAAAGCCTTTAGTATTTTTAATTTGATATACATTGTATTTTACCTCATGTAATAACCCAATTAATGCTTATTGAGTTTACTAACAATGTTTGAAATTTATTGCAGTGCGGTCAAAACAACATTACAGACTTTTCAATAACAAACAAATTTAATTCCCCCATGCAAATCGAATGTAAATCCCTCTGACAACTGCTGATAATAATTATGCATATGTTTTTGCCAACAGACACATTTCTGGTTTTTATTTTTTTTATTTTGCACTTTCAAGTTGCTGGGCTGATTCCTTACGTAATCATGCGCTTAGTTACCAACTAATTGAGATAGGTTGCCAGCACATGCACACACCAAGTTACGTGGGTGTAAGTAAAATTCATATGCCAGCACGTGTCTTTAAACCGCACTTGAATCGCTCAAAGAGCTTTCAATTACATCCAAGCCATGTCTCTCACATGCAAAAACACACATTAATTCACCTGTACGGTAATCCCTAAGTCCCACTTACCTTAACCTCCTTGCAGAGCTCCTCCACGGGGAGTTTCAGCTTGTAGGTAACCTTGTCAAAATAAGAAAAATGGTAAACAACTTTGATTAAAATGTGCAATCAATTAAGTGCAAGTATTGTCGGAATGTCCACACCTACATAAGTACTTGATTAAATGCATTTACAGTGGTGACTTGGAAATAGAGAACTAATTATTGTGACATAAAATAAATTAATTAATAAATAAGTTAATTCTGATCTTTTTTTATTTTTATTTCTTTTATATTGATATTTAAATCAAGTTTTTTTTTTATGATTTTTAATCAAATTATAAAAATAAATATTATAAATAAACCCAACATATTTTTGACAGCGTGTTTAGTAAAAATTCTTTGAGCAAAGTATTTTATTTTATAAATTTATTGTGCACTGTAGACATTTTATCATTTTATTATTTTCTATATCAGCGAATGATCACTGTACTTGCAAGCACTTGTATGGGTGCAGCTGTGTTTTGACAATTGAAAAAGCTAAGTGTACACGTCCATTAAGCATTAAAGCATTAAGGAAACTTACATTAATCCCATGCTGTTCCAGCAGCTCCACGCAGGATTTGTCCACAGCATCGCAGACGAGAACTTTCTTAATATTCAGCGGCATATTTGACTTTGTTAAAAGTTAGCTGGACAATTGTATTAATTTTTCGCCAATCACACTTTCCGCAACACGCGATCTGCGACACTCAGCTAGCAAATTGTACTGACTTTGAGAGCAGAACCGGCCGGCCATCGAACCTGACTTGGGGCGCCGCTCCCTGCTCTCTCCAATGCACTGTTGGCGATCGTTGTTGTTCTTGTTTGATAACTGAGCGGAGAGCGCCACTTGGATCCCGATTTCTCTCAGTCATATGTGCTCTCTCTCTAATCGGTTCCTCTTTGTGTGAGTTGTTTTCGAAACGCGAATTCGCTTTTGCGTGCAAAACAACAATATTAACCCATTTATGACCCTGGGCTGAAAGTCAATTGTTTTTATAAATTAATATACAAGATAATATTTAGGGAAATATTAAATGTTTTTGTGGAAAGAGACTATAAAGCAGTAGTGCCCAAAGCCCTGACTGACGAGTCGGAAAATTTCTCTGACCGGCCTCTGCCCGCACTCGGACAGTATGCACAGAACGTAAAAAAAACACCGGTGCGGTTAAATTGTAATTTAAAAATTTTAAAATCTAGCCTATTTCAGAGTTAAATAACTATTATTTTAGACAAAGCTTTTTTTTGTTTCAGTTTTATAATTTTTTTAAGCTTATTGTTTATTGTATCACCAAATGCAGTTTTAAAATGTCAATTTAGTGCCTGTTTATCAGCTCTATAAGTTACTAAAATAAATTCTTGATCAGCAATACCATCCATTCATCTCTCTGTATTATGGTATAATTAATATCTCAAGATCTGTAAGACTGGATTATTTTATTATACTCACTTCTTCATACAACAGTTTGGCTGACTCTAGACATGAATATTAATCCCTTTATGTCTTTCACTTTCCTTGTATTTCCGTTCCCAATAATAAAACGCCAGCCATATATTTTCAATATTTTTATTGTATTTGCTTTTATTTGCAATTTAGCTTTCATTTAACTACGTATTTTCCAAAAACATATTGTGAACAACAATTGAATGCGGAAAATGAAAAACAAAACCAACAGAACGTGGGCAAGCTCAGAAGACTGCAGAAAATCTTCCCTTCCGAAAGGTTAAAGGAAAATTACAAAGTTGTAAAAACAAAACAAAAAAATATATCTATAACAAATTGAAGTATATTAAACTATTTACATACAATTCTTGGAAATTGTTGATTGGTTTTTTAGTTTTCTCTTCCATTTTTTTACAATATGTATATCATTTGCATGTATAAAATATTTATATAAATTTGGATTTGGATTGATATTTCCACAATTATCTCGTGTGTGTTCTGTGTGTGTGTGTTGTTGTTCTGGTGTGTGTTTTCGGAGTGGGGTTCTCTTAGTTAATCATAATATTTTTGCATTACAATTGTTGAATAGGGAATTCTCAGGCGTGCTCTTGTCAAACTTACTATCCACTTTCTCATCCCGTTTTAATATTGGATTTAGGCTATAAAAATAAGGTTTGCTTTTTATTAAAGTGGCTTGAAAAGTAGAGAAGTTATTACCGCTAAATTTAAATATATATAGGCATATCCTCTTTAAAGACTTCAGTATTATTCTCGCTATAAAAGTTTTGTTTACATGCGTGTGTGTGTGTGTGTTTTGTTTTTTGAGTTTTTGAAAGTGTCAACAAATTTCAATTATTTGGTTTTAGCATTTCTTTGTTTCGTTTAATTGGAAATAAGATTTATTTATTTAAAAAAATTCTATTTATTAGAAGCAAACCTGGGGTTCTTTTTGTTATGTTTTATTTTGTTTTGCAAAAATGTATTTAGGCAGTGAGCCCTTGGACCTTTCGTCCATCCATCTGATAGAAGGTTATGTAATGGAATATTTTGAATTTATCGAGTGTAGCTTTTAGAAACTTCCAAAGAATTCGAGTTGGGAAACTTAAGGCATCTTACAACGTATCTTCCATATATTCCTATCAGATCTGATGACAATTTTTCACGACAAAGTTTTCTGTTTTTGTTTCTGTTTTTTTTGTTTTTTGCAGAAGGTAACTAACAATATCTGGGATAATCTATTATTTGTTCATTACATTTTATGTTTATTTATCCATTATTTTATTTCCGTTTTCACGCTTACAAAATGCCGGCTGTGTTGTATCTGTATATCGGTTTAAATTTTGTTAATTATAGTAAGAGCGTACATATGCATGTATAAATGTCTATGCACCTTTTATAAATGTATGTATCCTTTTAAATATTTACCTTTATTATAGTATATTGAATTACCAGTTCTGTGAATTATGTGCAATATTATTCTTACTTACACATCCGCTGACACATCAACTGACTAACTGACCGTTTAAACTTAAGTATTCCGTTTGCCCCTGCTTAGCTGCGAAGGATCGTATCTAGGTTTGTTTTCAACTTTACGCTAGTATTAAAAAGTAATATTTCATTTAGGTTTAGCTAATACATAGATCATTTTTGGGTTTTTTTCCATTCACTTTTTACAGTAAGTGCTTGCGTATCGTATTTTGCTTTCGGTTAATTTCCATTTGTTCATATTCTGTTTGCTCTTCAAAAGCGGCGGCTCCTCCTCCAGTGCCCCTGACCAAACCCCTTAACGCTCTCTTGTCCCTGGAGAAAGTAATTTTACCTCCCATTGCCCGCTTCTGGAGTCCTTCCTGAATCCTGCTAACATTTTGCTCTAGGTATCTGTATCTGTGCACTGTTCAAATTTGCTTTCCAAAAATTACTTTTATCACCTTGGTATCTCTTATATAAAAAAAGTACTAGATATTTGCTCTTACATCAGGGCCATGGCCTGGCCTGTCTTCTACATAGGAGTGCACCGTTCTACCGATCGCTGTCGCTGATCCCGCCCCGGAATTCCGGCTCTTCCCGGCGGGTCATCAGCTGCAGTCTTGGAACAGCAGGATAGCAACTGCGGGAGTGCTTACGGATCAACTAGCTATAGTGGTTACTTAAACATGGATTAGGAGGGTGCCAGGGATACCCTTTTAGCTTTAGAATTTCATAATTTCCCTAATTTTTAGAGGGTTTCTTTAAATCATATCTCTGGAAGCCTCCCACTCCATGCTATACATCATCTTCCTCGAGGTGGCGATCGATTTGAATGCAGTGCGGTTCATCATTGTTGGGCGCTAGCTCAGTTCGACAACGAATGATCGACAATTTTTTAGCATGGTGGTTGGAATTGTAAAAGGAGTGCTCTCGTTTCGGAATGGGCCAGATCAGCGTTAAATGTCGCGACATTACGGCTACTCTCACGCTACCGGAACAATAATTTTGACGCATGCGAATATATATACGGGATAGGGGGTGATCTCTCTGGGAGCTGGGGCTAGGGTGGTGTGCTTCTGTGTGTTTTTACTCGATTTGATGGTTTTTCTTTTAAGGCACTGGTAGTTTAAATCGCTGTGCCCTCGAGTCGAAGGCTGTTCGAGAGCACCCTGAACTATAAGTTAGAGTTGCTACAACGAACTGTGCGCTTTTGGCAGGTGTGTGGCATGATATGGTGGTGTGACAAGGTATCTAGGTCGAAAGTATTGCTGTTTGGCAGAGGAAGGTCAGGGAAATCTACATGCAAGCATATTTGGTGGCAGGACAGTGCGTTTCGCTCAAGACGTGGTCAATATTAAATTAATAATTCGAAGAAACTCTAGTATAATTATAGATATATTTATTATTAGCAGAGAGTTAATTATTTAATTAGAAACTTACTATCGGAATCTGTTGGATTTTTTTCTTGTTTAATTAGAGAACTTTTGGTCTTAGTTTGCTTTTAGTTTTAGTTTATATAAATAAGTGTGTCTACGTAAGGAGAAATGTGTTAAGAAACCATTTTAATTTGGAAGATTCAATTGTTTGTCAGTCACCAAGTATAGATTCTAGGATTGCAATGGCTTAGTGAGTTATGATTGCTTTTAAATGAAAACTATTGGACCTACGTTGGAGTATTTTACTGATATTATTTTCTGTGGGTTCTACGCTTGCCTTTTGAAACGCACTGTACTTGGTATGTGCCCTCGTTTTTTATTAGAAGAAAATACCTAGCAGGTGGGCTGATACTGCGCAGAGGAAGAAACAGTTTGGATGCGAGAATTAGACATCGATTTGAGATTAAAGAGATTTCAACCGGTTTCACAGTCAACTGAGTGTAGGGTGTGTGTGGTGTGTGTGTGTGGGTTGTGTGGCCTGACTTAGATTAAGACACGTTCACTAAATTATTAAAGCTGACACTTATGTATGTACTTAGTCAATCGATTGCATAACAAATACGAGACCCATGGGGTTGCGGGCTGCTTTTTAACCTTTAATTTGTTTTTAACGGGACCTGTCACTAGCTTAACTCTTAGGCTTAAGATCATTTAATTTAAATTCACATTACTCAAATAAAATCTGATTACACTTAGCTATAGCATTTAAGACACATAAGGCCCCACTTGGCATTGGGCTGCTCTTCTTTTTACTTTCTTTACTTTAACCGCTCTTTAACGCTCACTTTAACTTTAACCAGCTACTGTGTGTGTGTGTTTGGTGTGTGTGTGTGTTGTGGCTAATAAATAGATCATCGAATGAAACATTTACAAATGTGTGTGGTTTTGGCACTGCTGGCCCCCCTCAAAAAAGTTACCCAAAGGGGCTGTCTAAGTAGCTCCCCCCCTTATGTAATCATTTGCTCACTGAAGTGGTGATCTGGCTAACCGATGCGGGATGGCGACTGAAATCTCTTTAATAGAACCGATCCGTGCTCAGGATATCCTCTTCGTCCTCCTCCACAATGATCTTGTTGCGAATGGCATGCGTGACAGCTTCGACCTTGCTCATGGTGGGGCTGAGGAACTCGTCCCTCAGCGATCTTGGTGGGTGGGCAAAGGACGTGTCCTGCACGGAGTAGCGATATCGTGACTGGTGGGACTGGGAATGGGTTTGAGGATGTTGCTGGGCTGCTGATGTATACGAATGCGAAGGATAATGGGATCGGGACTGGGTGTGAGACTGCGGCTGATGCAGCAGCGGATAAAGCTCGCGGCGAGATCGGGAATTCTGCTCCAGGGAACTCTGCGACGGGGAGGAGAGCCAGTGACTGCCCAGGGAATACTGGCGAGGCAGGTAGGATATCGGAGCCCGGCTAGTGGGCAGGGAGGATTGCCGGGGCAAGGACAAGGGCCTGGGCTTGGACCGGGACTGTGATTGTGATTGTAACAGAGACTGAGATTGAGACTGAGACTGGGACTGAGGCTGGTGTGTGGTGATGTCAAGATCAAAACTATTGTCGCGTGCTTCCATCAAACCTGGCACTCTCGCATCGATCTGATCCCACCCCTATATCCACGATTCCTACATGGCATTCAGCATTCTCCTACTACTCCCACCACCTCTGTGCGGACTGTATTCATCGCGATCGACAACGGTGGCGCCGCGCGGCAGATCCCTGGGATCGTCGATCCTCGTCGAGGGTCCGTAGCGGGAGCTGCTCATCCTCAACTGGGCCTCCTCGCGCTCAAAGTCCGGATCGTCGAGGAGGCGGCCGCCGCGTGACAGGTGGCCGTGGTGGGAGGCGCCGCTGGGACCACTTCGCATCGCCGGATACTCGAAGTTGCGCTCGTCCAGTAGCTCGTCGCTGTTGAGGTCATAGTGCATGAGGTCCCGCTCCCGTCGCTCGTACCGCTCCCTCTCCCGTTCACGCTCCCGCTCTCGTTCCCGGTCCCGCTCGTAGCCAACGCCACCGCCTCCTCCAACTCCAACTCCCACTCCGCCGCCGGCGCCGACGCCACCACCGCGCTCCTGGTGGCGGCCGGAAGTTGTTTGTCGGCGGCTGTGATGGTAAGAGGATCCTCCTGCAAGACGGTTAACACGGGTTCAAGTTAGTGACTTTTATTCATTGAAAGGTATTAAAGGGTTCAACGTAAAACGAAAAACAGAACCAGAACTAAAGCATTCAAAAAGTGGGTCAAATAGGCGATAGTTTCGGCGGGGGTCAACAGGGGCTCCATTTCAGGAGGTTGGTCCATTAAGGGTGTTGAGTACTCCACTATCTTTCACTAAGGGATTTTCTAACTCTCTGTGTTCTTTTTAAAATTTTAATGTGAGGTATTTACATTTTAAAACATAAAATAAATGTTTTGGTTTTTAAAATTGATCAACTTTATAATTTAAAGTAAATACTTCGGGACTAATAAGTAATTGAATAATGTGGTCTTTAGTTTTAATTATTATTAGGTTTTAAGCTCTTTCTTTTATCAATATTTTTATACATTTTATTCATGGTTTCTCTTTATTTTAAGTCAGTTTTATTTTAGGAAAATATACTATTTAGGTATGATATCTTTTTATACTTTATTGGCTCTCAAATCCCCTACTTTATCCTCATACTGAATGTCTCTATTTATAAAAACTAAGCAATATAATTTAAAGGCTTACTTGAACTACAGTTTGATTAGAGGATTTCAACAATTTCAATTTTAAAATATTAATAAAAACTTAAACGCTTTTGTTAGGCAAACTTATGTCACTAAAAACTAAAAGGAGAAAATCAACAAGCGAACAAACTTCAACCCTAGCATCAAAGGCATGGAATGGTATACTCGGGTTTCAAGGATGCTTTCAGAGGGGGGCGGCGATATTATAAAGTAAGAGGATCAAAGGTCGAACTTGATAAAAGAACACAAAACGCATCACGGGGTTGTGGTACTCACTAAACCAGATCTAAACAACGAACGATTGGATGATTTGGTTTGCAACTTGAAAACATGGTGGAAACATAGGGATCGATAACAACGGAATACATAAACATATTATAACTGAGCTGATCTGAGGAAGACACCCGGAAGAATGTGAGAATCGAGGATGGCGGCAGCTTAGAGCCGCACTACGCCCGGAGTAACTAAAAACAAGTACAGAGATCAGTCGGTAAGACGCACGATAGGTTCGATTGGCACGATTGAATGTATCGATAGATGCTCGAGGAAGCGGTTGCGTGCTTATATATCGGTGTTAATCGATTAGTAGAACTCAAACGGCAAAGAGGTAATCTTAGTCAGCTTTAGCTATAGTTAGTGGGCAATCTATGGGGTTCTATCTGGCAGAACCACACCTGAACTCGCAGTTCTGGGCGGGAAAGAGTGGTAGTTGTACTTGATGTCGGTCGGTGGTTTGTTCCATTTGATTTGGTTTTGATACGGATTCGATTGTCTTTGGCTTTTTGTACTGTTGAAGTCGCAGTTGTAGTGTTGGTCTTGGAGGTTGGATCTGATTGTTCGAATTCGATATTTGATTTATAGCATTGTTGTAAAGGGACCGGGTATGTCGCGTGCTGTGAATGCTGTAAAGTGTGTGTGGCCACAAAAGAATAATAGAAATAAACGAAAAGTTCAGGATATTCCGTTTTGGATATATGTACAGAGAGAGAGGTGTCTAGAAAGCGGGGTCTGAGTTTATAGTAAGTATATGCCATGAGCTGTAGCTACATTGTACAATCGGTGGGTGGAGAGATGTGATATGTCGAAGCTACTTATGAACCTGAGTTTATAAACTATCTATAAGGCTGGGCAAAGGGTTCTGGCTCTACTTTAAGAAGGAGTACCCAATTATATATTTTTTTCCAGTATAAACTCTTATTTAACTTATGTTTTATAAGAAATTAAAAGAAATGACAAAAGAACAAGTAGGAACGATGAATATCACTGGGAGAACCGAGGCTACTTTTGGTCCTCAGTCTATGTAAAATCTATAAGGCTTGGAATAAAGGTTCTGGAACAGTTTTGGGACCCATTGCTATATATTTTTTCAATGTATAATTATAAAATTAAATTAAACAAAAATTTAGATGAATGTCACTGGGGCAACCAAGGCTACTTTTGGTCCTGAGTCTATGTACAATAATGTATGAGTGGATTATATTTCTAAAAGATCTGAAAACAAGATCTAGCTATACTTTAAACAGAGGTTTCGGGGACCCATTAAGATCTCTCTTTTCTATCTTGAGGCTTGTGAATACTTAAGGTTTACGTAGTATATATTTTATTGGAAAATCAAACGAAACGAAAAGAAACAGTAGGAACGCAATTTACCTTGGTCCCAATCGAACTCCCTATCCCAATCTCGTTCCCGCTCTCTCTCCCACTCGCGAGCTCTCTCCCGCTCCCACTCCAGATCCCTTTCGCGATCCTTTGAGCTGCGATCCCTGTTGAACTCCCGGTCCCAGTAGTCCCTCTCCCTGTCCCGCTCCCTTTCCCGCTCCCTGCTGTCCCGCTCCCGCTCCCGACTGCCCTCGCGATCCCCTCCTGAAGCCGGCATCCCGCCCATCCTGGGATCCTGCTCATCGATATACTCCTCGCCATCTACTACTCGCATCCACCAAGAGAGAGTGTGAGAGAGAGCCGGAAGGAGAATCGATTGGTTATCGGTACAGTCATGGGAATTTGAATTTGAGAAAGACAAATTTTAGAATTGTATTTGTATAATTGTGTGGAGAGTATATGTGGACAAGCAAATGAAAATCGTTTACTGCTGATCTGATATATATATCCGAGGGATATATAGGCTGAGAGAGATGTGTGTGATGGGTCGGATCATCTTCTTTTTTTTTTTCAGTTGAATTGGGGGTGAGAAAATGGGTGACTCTGATTTCGATATTGATATTGAATTGTTTGAATTTCGCAGCTCTCTTGGGCATGGACATGGGCTGGGTGGGATTCGCGCGAGAATGAGAATGGCACTGCGACCGTGAATGAGCCCGGCTGTGGGACCGGCAGGTGTGGCTTTACCTGGTGGCGTCGGACCCAGACGGGCGGGATCCGCCGAGGGTGAGGCTTCCTGCGGCAAGGGGCGGGCGATGGGCGGCACTGCTCGTATGTCCGGATGTGTGGCCTTCCAGTAGGTCTGAAATTGAATAATTTTATATTTAAACAAGTAAGAAAGCTACAGTCGACTGTACTCGACTGTGAGTACCTAAACGGTACCTAAACGTTTGCGATTCACACTAAAATGCAATTTAAAATTGTACATACATTATAATAGTCTACTTCGATACTTCTAAAAATAAATCGCCTCTCGAATTAGCTCCCGACCTAAACAATTTAATGTCATACTTAAATATGAATGATACATTTTATAGAAACCCATAAAAACCCGCTCGATCGCCGTCAAAAAATGAAATTTGTTATTTTTTGTCATTTCTTGCTATATTCCTTTGTCATTTCTTCTGCAGTTGGCGCCACCTGTCGGCTACAGCTTGCAACAGCAGTGCCTTTGGGCGGTGTGTTAAAATTCTAACCTTATTGCTAATATCTCCCATGTTTATCATCCGATTTTACTGAAATTTTCAGGAAACGTCCGCTCTATTTTATTCATTTATTGTATTTATTAACTTTAACCCGAAAATAACGAGTATAGCTTATTTAACGTTTTTTAAATAACGAAGTGGACGTGGCCAAATTGTAAAATAAACTTGATCTGCGTGGAACAGATTCCAATGTTGAGACCAAATTTGGTAACTCTAGCTTTTATAGTCTCTGAGATCTGTTGTTTCACACGGACGGACAGACGGACATGGCTAAATCGACTCGGCTGGTGATGCTGATCAAGAATATATATACTTTATAGGGTCGGAGATGCCTCCTTCTGCCTGTTACACACATTCTCGGTTGGCACTAACTTATAATATCCTTGTACCCTATGGGTACCGGGTATAAAAATATAATTTAATTAAATATATATATAAGCCCACCTCCAAGTACTCGGCAATGTGCTCGCAGGCGTCTTCCAGCTGGTTCTCGTCCAGGATCACATCGAACATATCCGGTGGACATTGGGCCAGCTTCTCGGCGGCCACCATTTGCACGGAGAGGTTTTTCGCCTGCGACTTGCCGCGTGATTTGATCAAACGCTGTAAAACCTAAAGGATAATATATACCAAAGATTAATCAGATATAATATATATAAAATACACAAGATATACCCACCTTACTACTACTAATCTTTAAGTACACTACTGTTGGCGCTAATGAAGTTTTCGCTAGTTGTGACGGATGATTGATTGTATCACAATCGAGCACGACCAGCTGAAGGGAGCGGGCCAGCTCGAAGATGCGCTCGATCTCCTCCTGAACCTTGCCGAGGCAATCGCTCCGGCTGGAGGATCGTTCCATGATGGCCCGCTTCGAGGGATTGTTCATGATGGAGCGCTTGGCCAGCGAGATGTCGGCCATCACCCGGGTGATGATGATGCGACCCTCGAACCGGTGCTTGAGGAAGTCAAAGAGGGCCTTCTGCATCATGTCGGTGACCTCGTAGCCCTTGAGGCTGGGACCCACCAGCACAACCGGACGCATCGATGGCACCACATCGTAGGGACTGGCCGTCTCCTGTTTCTTGAAGAAGGGCTTTCGCTTCTCCTTGTTGGCCGTCGCCAGCGGTGTCTTGCCATGTCGTCCTGGTCCCATGGAATCTGATTCGTCACCTGAGCGTTAGTATCATGGCAAACAGGACGAGATAATGGCAACGGATGAGCGAGCTTATGACTGATACGGTATGAGCCAGTGCGATCGATCAGAGCGAATTGCTAGGCCAATTTAGAGATATCATCGTAAATACGTAGGACACGTGTCGGTGTGTTTTGTGGGTTAGTATATACAGTTTCTTTCGGATTACCAGATCCATCAGTGATCCTTGTGTGTTTTTGTTTTTTGTTTTTTTGTGCCAGGTTTGTTGCAGTTTCGAAATTTGAAATTTAAACTCGTCTACGCACCATTTAATGCTGTTCAAAATGTCAACTCGAGGGTGAGGTTTCTTCCTAAAAGATATAACTTAGGGCTAGGCGAATATGGCGTGTTCTCTAGGCTTCGATCAATACATAACTCTAGGGCTAATTGATTAACTTGTGGGTACGGGTTTTTAGTAGGTTTAACTAGGTTTACGACACAAATAGCAACGTGTTTTTAGAGCCAAGTTACAAGGACTTTACAGCGAGAGATAATGAGTATTTGGGTATGAAAGTTTTTCCTTACATTTTGAGTAGGTTGTAGATTTATATTTTCCATATAAGAAAATTATAGATTAAAATCAGTTTAGTAGTATCAAGTTTATAGATATATATGATTTTTTCAAGGCAAGAAATACTAATTGAGCGGCTCTTATGGGGTTGGAAAGAAAGTTGAGTAGAAATTTAGCAATAATTGTGGGAAAAACACGCATTGAAACTGAGATTTTTAAGAGATTAACATGGAAAGGTATTAGCCTAATAAACACATTTATTTGTATTAAGAAGAAATTGTTTTTAAAGTTAATAGAGACAGGCATAACCTAACTGACCCGTTAAATATTTATCAAAAAAGTAGAAGGGCTAGAAAGCTTATTTTAAGCTAAGAAAGAGACCTAAAAAATATATTATTGAATATAAAGAGCTAGCGATAGATTCTGTGATTGAAATGGATTGCTGGAATTTCCAACCCTTTATCCAATATCCTGAAACTCGCGAAGAGTCCAAAACTAGCGAAAGATTCTGCGATTGAGATGGATTTCTGAGATTTCTGATGAGAGACGTGGACAAACCTGTTTTTTTCTTGCGCGGTGTTGTACTGTAAGGATCTTGGGTGGCGTTGTGGTGGTTCGTTGGTTAGTGTTGTCAACCGTTAAGTGTTAGATAAAAGAGAGTTTGAGTGCATTTAATAGTGTTCACCGTAGGCTAATGCATATTCGCAAGCAGACCATGAACGAGGAGCTTTCAAGCTGACTAGCCTGAATGGGATGAGACCCACGACTTCCGTAGGCCTTATCCCATTTTAAATTAAAGAAAGAAAATACAATTTGCAGGGCGCTGTGTTTTTGAAGCTGAGTAGGTGTGTTTTCTTTTGTGTGTTTACAGGGTTTTACGTTTTACAGAGAGAGTGATTTCGAAGTGATTTCGGGGTTTATCTAGGCCGATCTGCTTTTCGGATTCGGCTTTTCACATGCTGGGGAACTAGGACTAGCTCTAGGCAAATTTGTGGGCCGCTTGCATTGGTGGTGAATTCGTTAAGCTTGGGAATTGCATTTGCACTCTTCAAATGGATGTCGCATGATAATAATAATTAGATCAAAACACAAAAGTTACGAAATTACGGGAATTTAGAGCTTGGCCCACTTTTTTGGTTCTCTGATTTCGGTTCGCTTCAAATGAAAACATAATACATCGTCTCTCTCCAAATTACAATAAACATCGATCGAGTAGAGGAGCTCGGCGCATCCGCCGGGTTTGGACACATTCGGATGCCCACATAAAATACGGTATACAGTATATAGTATACTGTTCCGATTTATACAAAAGTAAACACATTACATAGAAGACAGCGAAAAATATACAGATTGGAAATTAATTCGATTCACAGATAGATTACGATACGAAATAAAACCTCGCCCAAAAGAAATCAGGAGAATGAAATGTGTGTCATACCAGGTGTGGGGGGTGTGCTACCTCGAGATGGCTCCGCACCTGCTTGTCCGCCCGCACCAAGATTCCCGCTCGACGAGCCCTTTGTGCCATACAGTCTTGAGGGTCTGGTTTGGTTCTGCAAAATTTTAGGGGGATTTTCTTAATTAGTTTAAGCTCTTTTAAGGTTTATAGATCAATATCCAACCTGCATGCGAATGTTGTCTAGCTTAGCGGGGCTGGGTATGAAGCCCACATCACAGCCCTCCTTGACCAGCCGGCCGATCCACCAGTTATTGTCGTACTTCTCCTTGATGTGCAGGAACTCCCGCATCTCGAACGAAACAGCGCCGCCCTGCACCGGCGAGTCGTCGTCGATGGCACCATCGTAAGCTACGTTGGTTCGCACAGCGAACGCCACTGGTTTGCTCTGAAAATGAAAGGGGAAAATGTATTAAAAAATCCTTAGAATATCCTTATAAAATCGAGTGAAATCAACACTGTTTAAACTGTTAAAAATATTTTAAATTCATGCATTTATAATGAAATTTTAAAGGACATCTACTTCGATTCAAGCCAATATATTGTTTGGTGTGAGTTGCTTGTTAAGAAATTCATATATTTTCTTCAACAAAAAATCCCTTTAACTAAAAATCACAGAAATATTTTCGATATTACTCACCCTCGCTTTATCCAACTGGCTTAAGGCCTGACGTTCCTTTTCTCGCCGAAGCGATTCCTTTTCCTCGTCTAGCGACAGATCGGATGACGGTTGTGAGTAGTTCGAGTCGGCAGAACCCTGGAAAAGCAAAAAGGAAACGGGGTCAATATACAAAAATTTACTCAGGCCAAATAGGGCTGCATAGAAGATATATTCATTTGGCCAGCCATCTGAAAGCCATAATCAAAACAAATTAAATTGGCCTGCTGCCAAGGGGGACGAACAATGCAGTGTACTATCCCTGAATTTAATGTGTCTTTGTTGCTGTATGTGTGGCGCAACAGTTGGTATCAAATTTTTTGGGCATAGCTTGGCAATGGAGAAGGCTGAATATTTTGACATGAGTCAAGAGCAGGCCAGAATTCAGTAATTAAAGATATTAGTGTAACATTGTAGATGTATATATATTTAGGTTGCTGTTGAACACTAACTTGATTATAGAGAGTTTATTTTAGGTTTAATTGGATTTTGCTTAAAATGTTATTTTTTGTCACCTTTTAAAGGGGGAAAATGCATAGTTTGAGTTCATAAAAAGCTTTCAAAGAATATAACTATGATGGTGTGTAAATTTGGCTGAATAGTTACTCTCAGAGCTACCATCTCCAGCATTTTTTAAAATTATTATTTCATTGGTAGCACCCAAAATTTCACTGGCTTTGTTCTCAAAGGGGTACCAGACTTTTTTTTAATTATTTTCGATTGGAGCAGCTTAATTGCTTTATTTATTCATGAACATATAATTTCAATTTGAATACTAAAATACCAACAAGACCAATTGCTTTTATTTATTGATCACTTTGTTCCATTAGTTTAATAATTTATAATAAGGAAACGGAATGGTTGCAGATTGTGCAGAAGTACGACCTTATTTTTTCCAAACATTTCTGTGGGTTTTCAAACCTCCCATAAATGGAATGAAACCCCAAGGATAAACCTCAATCGAAAGCATACATATAGGAAACAGAATTAGGAATTAATTACACCAAAGAAAATAAATAATTGAATTAAATTCTATAAATGGTTGTATTAAAATTGAAATGTTTTTGGTATCCACTCTCACAATATTTTCCACTGTAACAGAAGGTGCTTTCACGGAATACTATTTGTTTAATAATTTGTTTTAATACTTTTTTATCAAGCGTTGAACGATTTGCATACATTTTCGTGAGGTTTAAACCCATACAGAAAATGTTAGATAGCAAATAGTTTCATAAAGGATAAATGGTATTCACTAATACATTCTTTAATAAATTAAAGGCTTAATTAAAATAAATCCCTTTAAGGACCCAGTTAATCGTTTTTGCTTAGCACCTGTGTGAATAGCTTGTTGTAGCCACTCTGGTAGGAGGGGTAACCGAGGCCAAATCGAGACTCCCGATGTTGGCCACCCTGAACGGAGGGTGCATCCGAGGAGGAGGCGCGCTGCACCATGGGCCTGTCAGCCCGGTAGTCTTCTTCGAACGAGGATATCTTGCCGGCGTTTGCGACGACAGGGTGCGACAAGAGGAGCAGCACCAGCACCACCAGATGGTGCGATGATGGTGGCGATTGCGATGGCGATGGCGTCGGCGATGATGAAAATGGAGATGGAGGCGATGGCAATGGTGACGATGGCTGGCAAGACGTTGAGCTGGCAATGATTACGTATATTCGAAGACTGTTCCGGAGAGTGACTAGTTTTCTAGTCAGTTTTTAATGGGTTTTTATTGTTGGAAAATGTTTTATGTTGATTTCTATTTCTAATTTATTTGGAATAACATTTTCTGTGGTTTCCTAGTTGTTTCATGAAACCCTTATTCACTTGGTATGTAAAACAAACTTTGTATATGGTAAAAAGATTATAAAATCACGCTATTTCTCAGTCACATACAAAATGGTATTTAGGATATTTTTCACCCAACTTCACTTGTGTTTATTCCACTTTTGTAACACTTTTATCATATGTTTTTTTGGCAGGACATTAAGCTTTTATTACAAAAATTATTGCACTTGTTTTTGGTTGATTTTTTTCGTGGGTTTCGTAGGTTTTGTAGCATTGACATTGGCAATATTTGGTGGTTAACAACAGCAATCAATTTGATTTTGACACTGACACAAAAACAGCGAGTGCGACAGGGAGAGAGAGTTGCTTAGGGAAAGCGCGAGAGAGAGAGCGGAAGAGAGAGCGAGGCGATTGTCAAAACGGATTGGAAGCCACAGGCACAAAATAACTTTAAATTGTTAACTGGAAGGGATTTCCGCAGCCTTTTTTGCCTAAAATCTTTCAGCGACGATTTGCATATGGCTGATCCCGAAACCAAATTGATTAAAGTTAAAAATAGGAATTTATGTCAGTGGCGTCTCTGCTCACATCACTTTTTTTTTTCTAGTATATGCACACACACGGAAAGAAGTGTACTGGAAAACACACGGCGGTGGGGCGGTGGGGGGCGAAGAGGGCTGGCGAAAATGTGACCGTGCGCTGCGTTGATTTCAAACCGAATCCTTCTGATTTCGAACCCTTTCGCTGGCTTTATCTCCCGTGTCCTAGCTGCAATTGGACTTGACTCGATTCACATCCCTGGATTTTGGATTTCGATTCGATTCGATTCGACTGTCCGACACTCACACGGTTCTACTCCGCACGCTAACTGAATCGTTTCTGTATGTGGAAGGCGAAGGCGAACGAAAAGTCTGCTCCGCTCCGGGAAATCCGTGTAGAGTTTTCTCGCCTGCTTCCAGTGCGTAAATGCTTCACTCAGTTTTCAGATACACGAGCATTCCCTCACACACATTCTTACAATAGCGAAACGCACACACATAGCACAGTGAATGTAAACAAATTTCGCTTTTCAAGAGCTACTCTTCCGCTTTGGCCCACTGTGCAGGCGGAGTTGTTTCTGCGACCAAAAGGGTCTGCTCTCCACACACCCCCACACTGCCATTCAAAAAACGTTACTGGTCAGCGGTGAGACTGGAAAATCGATAGCTCCAGCACTTTTCCGGGTTGATGGTATCTTAGAGGGGGGAGGGGTATGGGTGGGGAGGGGAGGTCCACCTGTTGGCAGCCCCGCCAATTGGCCGCGAGCGCCAAACGCTGCTGGCGAAAGAAAGGGTTACAGCTGTTGGCCACCAATTGCTTGCAGAGATTATGCGATTACACAGGTAAGTACCTGCTTATTGCAATGTCAGCATGGCCAGCTCTTTACGAATATGAATTTTAATTATTTTATTTGTTGTTGCCTTGTATTTATAATGAGGAATTTAGCTAAATGTGCACTTATGCACTCATAAGAACGCTTGTCAATCCAATAACTTCACCTGTTTCTCAAAATAAAGATTTTTACTTTGTTTAACATAAAAAAAAAGTGTTATATTAACTAAAAAACGCAAAAAAAAAAAAACAAGAGTTTAACCTTACTACGCTTTGGCTTAAAAGTATACTCAACCAGTATTACGAGTTTAGTATAAATTGTATACTTCAAACTATCAAATGTATACTCCAAAGTTTAGTTTTTATACTCTATAGTTTTAATTGTGTATTTTTGAGTATTATTTTTATACGAACCTACATCGATAATTCGATAACATATTGGAATTTAGTGCTTTTCTGTTTGTCGCGTTAGTGATTATTCTGAAGTCTTGGTGCAGATGAGTATAAAATTTATACTTTCGTAGTATTAAATTGATAAGAATCTTATTAAGAAATTTTGCATACCCAAGAGTATAGAATTCATGTAACAGTCGTATAGGTTCTATGATGATTTTTTATTGGGTGCATTTATAATGTATAGAAGATACTTTAACATGTGTTTTTTAACATATTTCCAATTTCTCGCAAGTAATGACAAGCTTTGATAAAAATAAAAATAAATACATATTCGTTAAATCATTGGAGTCGAAAAATATTCATGGTTTGTTTTACTTGAACATTTTAAGGGCTTAAAGCAGCAGACAAACGGAAGATAATCCTTTTAAATTAATGGTGAATTAATATATTAAAGATTTATTGCAAATTATAACCTCCAAAAGTGCATTCATTTGGTATTTTCTTTGCTTACACACACTGTGTGTCCCATAACGTAAACATTCCGCTTCCATTTCCTCACTCAGAGTGACAGGAGGCGAGAGAGCCTGAGAGAGAGCGCCAAATATTTCCAGGCGAGCGGACAGAGTTTGACAGCTCGCTGGGCGATTGGAGAGCGCGAGAGCGAGCGAGCATGCGCTGGGGGCAATTCTCCACTGACATTCCGCGCAGGCGCCAGCTCTTGGTCTCCACTCTTCGTTCTCCACCCGTTTTTAGGGTGGTCTCCCCCTAATTTAACCATTGTATTGCTGGCAGGGAAGGTCGCGCGGGGCGATGGTCGCCGATTTGCGTTTACACATTTCCAAAAAGGCAGTGCCAAAAACAACACAAGAAAAAAGAAAATAAAACAAAAGGGCGCAAACCGAAGGGGTGCCCATTGTGCGGGTCGATTCTTTGTTTACCTTTCGCCGATTGCCGATTGCCCAAAGAGCCATCAAACTTCGCCCCCAACAACTAGTAATGAACTTTGGTTGCCATCGAGACCCACAGCCCACGCGCCACCCACCGCCACCCCCTTTTGCTTGCTAGTTTCTGCTTTTCTTTTTCCTTCATTCTTTCTTTTTTTTGCGGGTAGGTCAACGCTCTGCTTCTATTTTCCAGTGCAATTACCCGCTGCACGACCCCTTGACAAATATTTTCATGGTCACCCCCGATTGCCGCCCGCTTTTCCTCTTTTTCCGCTTTTCCCTCTTGGCCACCTGCGCTGTCAGCGCTTTTCGATGGCTCTGCAATGCATATTTGATTATCCCCCATTATAGTTTCCTTTCTGTGAAGATATTTAGACCGCTAAATGATAATATAATATTTATTAAATATCTAGTACCTTTGAAATAGTAGTAGTAGTTTGGCTGTATTTATTGCCCTTCTTAATAAGTTATTGCATGCGAAAGTCTAATGCAAAAATGTGGGTTGATCAATCTAACTAATTCTAAATCACTTACAAATAATTTGACATTCTGCATTAATTTCAATGATTACATACTTGCAGGTTAAACTAATTAAATACAAAATTCAGTTTTCAATGTAAACAAACAAGTTTAATTAAAAACATAGGCCAAAGCTTCCTTATCTTCCTCTAAAAAATATATAAATGGGGTTTAAGGCAGGTATAACTCCTTAAAAAATAACAATCTATAAAGAAAAGTGTAAATATTTACTAATCCCAGAGCTTCAAACCTTTCACTATCTTGGTACCCTGAATTAACACTCAATATCAATTCTACAAAATTAATATCATGTGCTCTCTTTATGCACTATTCTCATCGCTTATAAATGCATATTTCTCTGATATTCTCAGACTCTTCAGAAATAAAAACAAATAGGAGAAGCGCATGCAAGTGGGAAACCCGAGAATCCGCCAAGTTGTTTACGAGCACCGCAAAAGTATCAACATTGACTGGGTTTACGACTATGCCTTGCAGATCCCCAAGATGAGTAAGAGGTGTGATAGCCATAGCCTCTCTCTCTCCCCCCTCAATTGTCTGTGAAAGCCAAGAGAAAATGACAAAAACACACGAAAATGGCATACAGTGCGTAGCGAAATTATAGGGCCTGACAAGTGCAATATGCATATATTATATGAGAATTTATTAATTAGTTTTTCCTATATTTTTCTGAAGCCTTTTAAAATCAAGAATATATATATTAATTCTAATGAAAGTGTTAATTAATCTATTCCCTATTTTTAATAACTAAAAAAAGGCTTGCATAGTTCTGTAGAGCTTAAAAATGCAATCCTAAGCTCTATTCCCTGTGGGTTAACAGGTCGTATGAGTAATGTATAATCCACCGCCTCTCCTTTAACCCCATCACTCATCCGCCTCGTTGCCCCATATATTACTGATACGCACTGTAAGCACTCCTTGGGTCTGTGTGTGTGTTTGTGTATTTAAATGGTGGCAAACAGCCTGACGAGCTGGGCGAGCAGTCAGCGAGCGATCGAGTGGATAAAAATATACGAATTCCGCCCGGGCCCGGGGGCAGGGCCGCGACACTAAAAATCAGGGAAAGATACGGAGTCCCAGGGCGGAACTGGCTTCACCCCACTAAAGCTAACCAGCTGATCCCTGCTCCTTCGGCAACAACTCACCCGTCGGTTCTTGTTCCTGAAGGGCTTGTAGGACTTGCCCTTGTGCTTGGCCCCCAGATGCAGCTTCTTCATGGCGGCCACTCAATGGAATCACAAAACGGAGAAGGAATACGAATTGGAAAACTTAACTTCTGTGGGGTTAATTCGTTTCGCGCGAATTGTCGCCGCCGAGTAAATTACGCAATCATTTTTGGAATCGTTTGTGCGGTCGCGCAGCAAAATAAACAAACACTCGGCCGTAATGGCCACTAATCGTTAAATGGCCAGCCAGCACACATCGAATTGGGTCACAACTTGGTCACGACAAACACATGGCAGCGATTTCGCGGGACACTATCCACCGGAACCGGGTCCAGTCGCAGCTCTATATATCAGCCGCAGCTGGAATATCGGGCTATAAGACCGATATATATGCGTGTAAGCAATGTAGAGCAGCTAGCGGATCAGATCAGATCAGAGCGGACCACGGCGAACGACGACCGAGCACACAAGAGACAGCAATTTCGACTGACAATAATTTTTTTTTGGCACCCGCGCGCCGCATCCATTGACAAAAATCTTCTTCGAGAGAAGCCAGAGACGGCAGATCAGAGAGAATCGTTTGAGAAATGGGAAATTCAAGAGGGAAAATTCTCGGAAAATGGTTTTCAATAATCCGTTTAATGACGACGGCTGCAGTAATAATACAAACACAGCCGACGCAGCAGAGTGACATTCTAGCTAAGCATGTGGTTTTTACGTCTAGAGTAAGTCAGAATAGCTGAGTAAGAATTCATATACTGAACTATTTATTTATTTATTTTCTATATTTTTTCCTAGATACTAGAAATAAGAGTAATATTAAACTTGTTTACATATTAACAGAGTATTACTCTTATTTGTAGTATCTATAAATTAAAGAATGAAAAGAAAGGTGCTTAAGAATTCCAACAAAATGTTCAATAAATCTTTACAAAAATCCTGTAAGTTCCAGTCATCCCACAACTGACTTTATAATCATTTTAAAGATACTTTCAATAAGATTCTTTTAAAATCAAAGGTTAGAGAGATTAATAGACATTCCTTTTGCATATACTCTTTTTAATATTCAGTTTTCAGTGGCTTATGTACAGTTTCCGCAGTGTCATCACAGATGAAAATGCAGTTCCTTTTCAATTCTTCCTAGTATTGCTGACCCTGGCTTCCCAGGCCCAATCCACGCAGTTCCTCGAGCAAAGCCGCCGATCCAATCCTCTGCTGGAATTGCTGATACTGCTGATGCTTGGGGTATCCGGTGTAAAGAGGCATCTGCTCGCTGTAGGCTCCAGCAGATCCATAAGCGGGTGCCGACTCCTGCTTGGCACAGGGCACGGGCACCAGGTTGGGTTGGCAGCTGAACAGATAGTTCTGGGGGCAGGGAGGAGCCGGATAGCCCGAAGGTGCCTCGTAGCTGGCGGGAGCCGAGTAGCTGGGAGGAGCCGCGTAGCTGGCAGGTGCCGAGTACGGGCAAGAGGCGCCGGCAAAGGCCACGAGTGCAGCAACGATCAAAGCGAAGATCTTCATGTTTAGTGCTGGAATTTACAACTGTCACTTCACCACCAAAACAGAGCACTTTTATAGGGCTTTCGGTGGGGGCTCGACAAACTAAAACTCTGCATTTTTTATAGTGGCTCGAGAATAAACTGCAAAGCCATCACATAGCCAGCGAAAATAGGTGAAATTGTGGGGTTCTTGAAGACAATTAAGACCTAAAATTACGAAAAATAGGTACTGTCTCCATGCGGTCTGTCCCGATTTTAATGGTGAATCCCAAAACAATGAAAAAATAATGGCCAAAGTGCAATGCTAAAATTCTTTTGTCACTTTTGGGGGCGTCAGCTGCTTAGTGACCCATTTATATTAAGAATTATTTTGCATTAAATGTAGATAGTTTATACTATATAATATTATTTTTAAATCATATTGCAATTGAATTTAACTAAAATATAATTAATTAATATTTATCTAAATTATTTTCCTCCAAATTTAAATTTAAGCTTAACTAAAACACACAGAATTTTATTTATCTCTTTTTTTCTTGATTTCATTATTCCTATAACTGGTATAAAAATTGCATTTCTATATTCTCTGTGATCTCTACGTTCGATTAATTATTTAAGGAATATATATTCTTGTTCCTTGCACTATATAAATTTAAAACAACTTAACAATTAACTTTGTTTTATTCTACACACTAAAGTATACATTTTACTTATATTTTACATTTTAAGCTGATACACAAACCATACGATATAAATATCTACGCAGTTGGAGACTTTTCTCAAGAAGTTTTTTTACGAGTTTAGTTTACGATCGTTCGTTTTCGATATCGTTTTTGTTTGTTAAGCTTCAAATTGATCAATAATAATTTAAGCAAACCCAAAAATGTATTTCTATATAAACTAAATTAGTCTAAACAAGATCTTCGTTTTGTTCAACAATTTGCATTTCATATTTATGACATTTATTAGTCATAACTTGAATTTGAAACGTTAATTGAGCCAAAACAATCCGTCATAAATTCTGATATGGAGTGCATAAATTTCAAATTGACTTTCTAAAAGGAAGCCATGCAAATAAACTAAATTTAAATTTCCAGGAAGGAAGACAAATGCTTGCTTAAGGCCAAGGAATAAAAGGAGTAATTGGTATAACGGACTGATTAGTTAATTTTTTTAGTCAATAACTAACAAGGAAGCATATATGTAAATATGAAGCTCTAAAGTATAAGTTATACATCAAGAGTTATATTTAAACCTAAAATAAATATAATTAATTGAATAGAGTCCTAAAAAATATATAACTTTGCCAAAATAAGCCTTTTATAGGCTTTGTTTTATTGTACTTAAAGCTCCTAAGTTAATAGTTAGTTTAAAAGTTTAAGTTTATTTTAAAACAATCCAACTTGAAATATCTTTGATTGTTTTATAATCAGTTAATTTATTATATTGCATTGTTCAGTCATTCAGGGCTTAATTCATATATGAATACACCTAATTGTAACCTTAGTTATGTATATAATTTGTTGCTGAGTCTTGCCGCATGCAACGACGACTGCTTAGCTTATACGAAAGAGTGTATCAAGTTGATATTGTTTTGGATCTAACATGGGCCGCAGGTAGCTCTTTCCCCCCGCCCTGAAAGGGGAGGAGTTAGCTTTAATTTGAGAAGGATCGCGATCGGGACAGGCAATTACGCACATGCATATATATATAGTATATACACGAAATGATGATCCCCCGACCAGACCTAAATTTTAATCATAGGGTTCGTGGTGATCGCCGGCCGCTGGCCTTCAAAGTGGGGCATCTCCAGTGGATACCCAACGATATTTAGGAAGGAGAGCGGCGGATCGCCGTTTTGATTGCTCTCCTAACGGTAAACAAATACTTGTTTTGAATCGGGCCAGACATGGCCCCGAGATATACATCTTAACTGGAAACTCCAATTGAAGAAGTTGCACTCGCAGGGCTTAGTATTTTTGGGTTTTATAATGAATCCACATCGGTTCTCTCGTGGCCTTGGGTCATACTTTATGTGAGGTTTTAATTGGCCCCGACTCGGCAGAATGATCAATGAATATTAAAGCCTGACTTTGTTTACTAAGCATCGAGGTTTTGGGGCCTCCTTTCTGGCTCATTCTTTTTTCTGCTGCTCCTTTGACTTCTTTCTTCTTTTTTGTAGACAATGGTTGGAGGAGATCGCTGGCTCTTAATCGCCAATGGCTCGAGCCACCTGCCTTCGCTTAGACAGCGCCTAAGACTAAGTCCCAGCTGCTTCTTGAGTAGGTCCTGCGGCTGAAAGAGGAGGAGCAGGATCCCAAAAGGATGCACACAAAAAAGACGGACAAGCCAATAACATGTCTCGGTACTTAGCGGAAGGAACGGCGCCGGATTCACCGAATCCTTCAGCCCTGGGCCTACGGGCAATGTCCTGGTTGTTGCACTGGAAAAAATGTATTTTTAAGTGGAAGATATAACTACATAAAAATATATCAAATTTAAGTGGGTTTAGGCTTTTTCTTGATATTTTCCCAGTGCATCCTTCACTCCGCTGCAGTCTAACATTTTTTATGGCATCTAATTTGATCGGGGCAGAAAAAGCAGCCAGGAGTTGGAAGCCAGGAGCCATGAGCCAGGACCCAACTCGTGTTGGTAATTTAAGACACCAACAGCAGTCCTCAATTATGAGTTAACACTGGGTTCGGTTCGGCTACGGGAACGTTGACGAAATGCCGAGCTTTGTTTTAAATTAAATTTAATTAGCGGCAGCTCAGGCGAACACCTTTCCGACGAGGAAGCGGAACAGCGCGAGGAGTGCGCCTGGATAATTCATGCCTTTGGAACATGGCACGTGTCGTCGTCGTTGTTGGCCAAAAACAGCAGCAGCTGCTGCTGCGAAAACAAGGCCAAAAGCCCGCAGGATGAGGCTGGGGAATGGAGGAGCAGCAGCAGGGCCCGGAGGAGATCCGTGTGCAAGCAGCGCTAACAAAGCCGTTATAAGTGGCCCATTAACACGGTGTCAACCGCCATGCAACAGCAATTTCCGTCGCCATTGCCATTTATCGATTTTCAAATTCCATTCAAAGCGGATTTCCAAGGGGAAGGGGGGAGCTGAGGGCGGAAGGATGAGGGCGCCACAAGGATACAGTCGTATTCAATTCGATTAATGGGGCCATCGAGCTGGCGGATGCACTGCCAGGCGGATGCTCTGGACAAGGGGATGTGCGGATTGGGTCACAGATACAATTCCCGAGAGCATTCCAATTACAGGATAGTCGAAGACCGTATTTGAAGAGAGTTTTTGGATGCAGAAATTCAATTGAGTGCTTGCAAAGGATGCTATGAACATTTAAAGGGATTTCAAACATTTTTGCTTTGAAGGATAATTCATAAATATATATCCTATAGTTTCTGCTATGTTTTTCTTTCAAATTTGACAATATTAAATAAACTTTTTTTCTGGGAGATCGTTTGTATAAGAAATTAACAGAATTGAGTATATAGAATCTTACCTTTTGGTTCCGCAATTCTCACGGCGTACAAAAGAGTTGCAGTTGGCTCCAAAATTGAGCTGAGCTATTATAATCCGCTCCGATCCTTGTCCTTTGTGTATAAGACCAATTCTCTAAGTTATATAATTAGTTTGAAGACTCTTGTCCTGGCTAGCTATCATCTGAAATGGTAAGAAATAAGTCAAGATTAGAAACATTGGAACATTTCGATATGATTTAGAAGAACTATTGTAAATATTATCGAAATATCGATAAAATCGATGATTATATAGAGTACATTTCAAAATTTGAATAAAAAATTAAGAACTTAAGCTAAAACTAATAGTTCTGAAGAAGTAATCAATGCTTTCTAAATTTTAATATTCTATAATAACAAATTTTCTAAATATAAAAGAAATTTCTTAATAATCGATTTTGATAACCAATCTCCCAGACAATATCGAAACCATATCGATACCCCCATAAGCCATCCCTAGAAGTGGCTAATCGTTAAGTAACCAAATGGCAGGCGAAACCGGAAATCGAAAATAAAACCAAGAAAAGCCCCTACCGTATATAACATAGCACTATAAGTATTGGCGTGTGTCTGTTTGCATGCATTCCTCTGGCTTTGCAATGAGAATTTCAAAGTCAAGGTTAAATGAAACATTTGCTGCGATCTCTCTGCGTTTTGTCTCCGTTTCCCTTTTTCTCTCATCGTCTTTTTGCGATCGCTGCCTGTCTGCTTTTGCAAGTGCTCTTTCGCTGCCGCTGTGTGAGTGAGCGATCGGGTATCTGTGAGCGGTTCTAACAGCTACGCTACGCATGCGCACTGCGCAGTTTGCGCTGCTGGAAGTGTTGTTGTCCGCGTCTGCCTCCGTCTCCATCTCCGTCTGATTCCAGTCTGCCAGACGTTGGAAGGCAACAACAAGGAGTTTTTCGAGTCTGTCCGCTGTCCGCGCAGCTTGCTGTTCACTTGATCGCGCTCAAGTACAGAGCGGACTCGCGAAATTTTATTTTAATTATGCCCAGATCACACTGGATTTATATTATGAAACAAGGGAACCATAAAATAAATAGCAAATAAATAAATCAATAAAATAATGCCAACTTAAGGATGAATGCGGTAATTAAAAAATTTAATAGAATATAACATAAAGAAAATAAATTATATTTTGATATTTTCGATAGGGAAATTGTTATCTTTAAATATTTTTACAAAGCTTTAATTTGTTAAATAAATATTTAAAGTCTCATAAAAGTGCTCTTAAGAGTATGCAAAATGTATTTTATATTCAAAGCGATGATCAAAAGTATGCAACAAAACAAAATGTTGTATGACCTTCCTTCCTGACCTTTTTCTTTTTTTTGTTCACAATTTCGAAGCATACTTCTGGGCATTCTTTTAAGTAATTTTAAATCCAACACATTTTCTGGGAAACTATGAAAGTAAAAATAAATTGGAGTAACTTTTGTACAAATTAGTTTTCGTACTAATCATCTTATAATAATTTTTTGCCTAAAAACAATACGCTTAGATTATTCTACGATATTTATTCAGATATTTCTAACCAATACCTTTTCAGTTCTTGACTAAGGGATACAAATTGTATCATACAATAATTTTATTATTCCCTAATTTGTCCAATAAAATATTTACTTTCTTATGTCCGCTTTAGCTATTAAATTTGTCAACTATTTTTAAGAGCAAGTGTCACACAGCCATACGAATCATCTCGTGCTGATTCCCTCTACCAAAATTTCTCATTGTTGTTGCTACTGTTACCGCCAAACTGAATGTCATGTGTTGGCCAGCGCTGTCGTGGAATTCAATTTTTTATGTACCAGACTGCCCAAAAAAAAAGTAAAAATAAAAATTAAGAATAAAGTAAGGAGCGATAAGGAGAAGTAAAGCTAAAGGATGCAACTTGTTCGCTGCGGCAGACAAGTCCCAGACGTGTTCACATGCCGAGGCCATTAGATGCCTTGGTGCGGTGTGTGCATATTTTGGGTCTTCGTGGTTCCGTGGCAATTGCACAGGGTTGTCACCTGCTCAGGTATTCAGGCTTATTCAGGTTCATTGACCTGCAGCCACACCCAACACTCCACTACACCCACACCAATACTTTCTCATTACGCCAAATTCCGTGTAAAGTGGCATGACTCGCCGAAAACTTCGGATGCGAACTGTCCGAATCGATCAGCCTTGACGAGGGTCCAAGGGTCCAAGTGCACGTGGTACGGCGAGGAGGCACCCAGTCTTGGATCCATTATCCCTGCTTAATATATTTCCTGAGCGGTAATAAACTCTACTCCAAAACATACACAATTGTATTGGACACAATTTGTGGAGCAATCAGGCATTTAACAATTTTATTTGTACCTCAAATCGTATTAGGAAGGTTATTCAAGTACTTAAGCGATCGAAATATATATTAATTTGAAGGCTCTTTAAAATTATAAATAAAAGTTATTTCAACGGTAAACGTAACATATTTCTTGACAAAATATAAAATATAGTTCTATCATTAGGAATTTACAATACAAATAATAGATCTACATATTTCTTTTACAGTAAGTTCTGATTTAAATTAAAAATAAATAGCAAATAGGCCTTGAAACTTGTTCCAAATAAATTAAAAGAGTTTTCAAAATAATAAAAACGTTATTTAAAAGTATTTAATTAATCCTAAAGAAATGTTATCCTTTCTTTAATGAAATTTTTAAGCCAAATTTCATTGCATTTCTGTAATACAATCCCCGCGAAATCGTAATTTCTCAGAACCCCTGCGTAAATAAGGACCTGCACTTTGAGCTCACAAAACCAAGCACTCTCCACATGTGCTCCCTGCAATTAAGATTTTAGGGTCCACACCCAACTGCCTTTGCAAAAGGTGAATTAAGGAGGCCTTGCTCCATACGCTGACCACCAAGGGGAGCACGGCAGCTGGACGTGGGCTCGGGATTGGGTTCGGGTTTCGGGCTTTCGGGTTCTCAGTCTGTGGGCTGGATTCGGTGAAATATTTCCGCTGCCGTCGACGTTCCTGCATGTTAAGTGCGCTTTATATTAATTTTATAATTCATAATTGCATCATGTTGCGCACATTTCTGAGGCAAAACGCAATGGAATTTAATTAAGTTAGCCCTGCAGGTGCCGACGGTCCTTTGTGTGCAGTTTTTTCTGCAGTTTTTTTAAGGCCTCAGGTACCCGGCTTGAATTCTGATTAGTCACGGGCAACAAAGGGTATACGGTTTTTGGTTGCAAGTAATTTTTAAAGAGAATTTAAAGAATTTTATAGATTCAAAATAGACTTTAAGCTCTGACCCACATTTGGAGACCCACAATAGAGCCAGCAATAGGCCAGGAAATAAATCGAGCCAAGTTTGAACTTCTGTCACCCGTCGAGAAAAGAGTTTATTGGCCAGCAACTCCCTTCCTGACGCGACTTTATGGCCAAAATGGTGCCTGCATGTTAGCATAACACTAACCAAGTTACCAGGAGAGGATCATGAGGAAGGGAAAAGGAGGAAAAGGAGCGCGGATGGCCACAGGCATCGCGTCGGCCATCGCATGCTGAGTCAGATGGGAGTGCTCCTCTTGGAGCACTTGGCGGATTCTGGCGGATGGAGGCTGGAGGATGGATGGACGTGGATGCTTGCACTTATTAATGCTTAATAAATGGCATTTCATTTCTTATTATTCCCGGACTCGGGACGAAACGTGTTGGAGGATTTTATTGCTGCACTGCGCGCTTGGCCCTCTCGGCTGCAGTTGTTGTCGTGGTTAATGCGAGTCGATATATTGGCCATGACTAAGGATGCAGACGCACGCAGGGGCACAGAGAGCAGGAGATATCCAGCTCCATCTACATCTCTTGCTCCATCTCCCGGCGCAGTCAGTCGCTGTGTGCTAAAGTAATTATTTCATTTGAGCCAACAATGAGGCTGCAACTCTGAGTGCCGGCCAACTCGGCCCGAGATGGATGATTGACGAGTGGAAATTAAAGAAGCTGGCGGCGGCTGGAACTGTCCGCTCTCGCGGTTTCAGTACTAAAACCCGATGCATCTTTTAACGACCGTTCCGTCCGCGTCCGCTTTTAAAGTACTTGGAATGTAAATGAAGCGGGTGCAACTCCGCCAATCCACTCCACTCCACTCCTTACCTTGCCACTCCACCCATGTCCATCTCCCGTCCAGTGCCATTCCATCTGCCGACTCCATTTCGAGGTCAGCGCGGTGGTCGTTGCACCCACGCACTGATTCGCCAGACACCTGAATGCAGTCTCATCCTGATTTTATATGCAAATTTAAGATATTTGTGTGATTCGTATTAAATTAAGTTTAGTTTTTAGCCAAGCAGCATACAATATTAACTATTATCCTTAATATTACGGATTAGGTAATATTTGTTTGTTATTTTCCAACAAGTTTCATTGGTTTTATCTGAAACATTCAGGTATCTTTTGATTTTAAAGCCTTTTCTCAATTTAATTTATAATAAATGAGGTCAAGGCCCTTAATTTATTTATAACTACACTTAGAAAGTATTTAATTACAAAAATAACGTTCACTTCAGCTTTATGAATTAAATTAATAATCACAAGAAAATATTTGTGCTAATTCATATAGTTTTCAAATTAGCCGCCATGTTGTCTATCGGTCTATCGGCAGGCGCACTGCAAAAGGCGGTATTTTTGGTATTTTTAGTGCTGTAAAATTACTTTCTTTGGTATTTATCCAGCACTGACTGAATAAACACAAAAAAACTCGCGGCGACGCTAAATCGGCGTGAAACTTACCAAATTTAAAGTAACATTTAAACAACTAAAAGCTGAATATCAAGTGCATTTACTGCAGCAACTAATTAGCCAGCTGAAGGCGATAAAACATCACATAAATCAACACAGCAAGAACTGGGAAAAAACAACTTAAAATGCAGCAGTCGAACGCCGTGCAAACAAATGCAAATTCTCCCGGAGATGCCCTGCTCCCGCTGAGATCCTGCAACACAGCCGGCTGCAAGGTGGCCACCGTGGTGGACAAGACCAAGAGGAAGTGCTGCCAGTTTGTGTCCTCACCATACATACTGCCCAAACCCCTGGTCGTCAACGGGCACACATCGATCTTTCAAGTCGGCGGCAAGATGGCCAAAATGGGCGACATTCCCTCCATTTCCGCGGCCACCGGCGGAGATGGGGGCCAGCCCATCTATCGCATCAAGCCGGGCACCCATGCCCACGTCATCAACTATGTGCTCATCGATGATTCTGATTCGCTGGAGAAATCGCGTTCCGGCGACCAGGAAGCAATGCGTCTGCTGCTCGACTCGCAGCGGGACAGCGCCGTGTCCAAGCTGGCCAAGCTGATAGCCAACCATCGGGGCTCCGTGCCGCCCAACGTGGCTCCAACACCTGCTCCAACGCCTGTTCCCCCCTTACGTCCTCCTATGGCCCCAGCTCCAGTAACTCCAGTTGCTGGCAGTCTGCTGGTTACAACGCCCCAGATTCATCCCGACTTCTCCATTGCCAGTGTGGAGGGTGCGGTGCCCTTTAGGCCCGCTGTTGTCACACCAGCGGCTCCGCCAGCAGGAGTTCCCACGGGTCCAGGCCATGTGGATCGCCTGCAGGCGGAGCTGGTGGAGCTGCGACGCAAGGTGGCCCGATTGGAGGAAACACCGCGCCGATAAGTCGTTGACTTAGTTCTCCCCGAAACCAAATACGCTTGAGCCCTAGATTTAAAATATAATTAAATAAATAAACTAAGCTGACGCATTGTTAACACAAATAAATAAAAGATTATATAATTCGTATGGTCATTAAAGTATCAAGACTGTTTAATTTATTGAAAGCCTTTATTTGTTTCCTATAAGTTGATGCTTAAATCTATTTGTTTTTGAGTTTATATTGATACGAATGATGATATTTTCTCACCAGTTGAAAAGGGCATGCCGAATGCGGATTAGCAGACCTACATCAACTTGAAACTGAAGCCTGTTTGAAGTTTATTTAAATATGAATTTAAAAGGCGCCGCCTTGTGAGATTGTATGATGTGGGAGGGATTATATTCTGAACGTTAAATTGAAGGAAGAAAGCTAAAGATTGGTGGAGAAATCAATTAATAAATGAGCATTTAGTGTAATAACTGGAATCTTGGTTAACTAATGTCCTATTTATTTATTAAGTAACTTAAAGAACAAACCGAAGACGCTAAACATCTGGGAATTCATTTTATAAATGTGTTCTTGGTCATATTTTAGCTTAATTTAATAATCAGACTCATAAAAATCGTTGGAAAAGTTCTGTTAATATAAAATAAAACTAGTTTTTATATTATATCCAGAATGATTTAATTTAATTTTGTTTGGCAAGTACAAGTAACTTAAGCTTCAAAATTGTGTCTTTGTGTTTACAAAAGTAAGGAAAGGGAGATCATAAAAGTATTATTAAGGCTTAAGTAATTAGTCTAAAAAGGTAGGATAAACCATATATTTCGCTCTTTAAAAATTCTTTAATATATGTATATTTGTCTGTTTAAAAACCCCAAAAATATCGCCCACAAATGGCATATTAATTTCTGGCTGGCAACCTGGCCTCAAACTTCAAAGCAATGAGAGCTTCAAGGTGGAATTGCCGAACTGCACAGGCTTCATCAGAGCCAGAGATATTAGCAGCAGCAGCCGTCAGGCGGTGTGCGGTCGTTCCGTCCAAACCCAGTTTCCGATTCCTGGAAAGGTCTACCCGATGATCCCCAGGGTTTCGAGTGAGGGGATCCATAGAGCCCCAAGAGCCGCCAAATGGCCAATTCTGCAATGGCGGCAACTCTCTCGGTGTTAGTCTTAGGCTTAGGCGTGTGTACTGAAACCGAATGAGACTTTGAGAGGAGGCACTGCCCCGACCCTGCCTCTTGGCATCGCCATCTTTTTTGAGGTGAGCACTTTTATGCCGGGCGGTAAGACAAGACAAGAGTGGAGTCTGGGATCTTAAGGGGCCGTAAATGTGGCATTTTATGTGTCATCAACGGCGGCGGTTGAGCGCGAAAACCTTGCAATCGAACGTAAATTAATTTTTATTGGTTGCAAATGCGGCGGACTGCCCCGGCTCAGCCATCAACTTATCCCAATCCTGCCACATGAAAGGTGACCCGATGGTTGTTCCTCCTGCCAAGGGTTTAGCCAAGGAAATCAGTTTAGCCAACCAGGAATCGAAAGCAATTTAAATTAATTGTTTGATTAAATCGTTACGATTATTAAGGGCTTAGTTTAAATAACAAAGTTAAGTAATTATTAAATCGGGATAATATTGCATAGAACCTTGTATTAATTTAATTTGGATTTACCCTTTAAAACTACTAAAAATCCTTGCAATCCTCCCCACTAACCATTACTGAACTGAATTCCTTTTCAGGACTAAGTAAACAAATAAATTTATGTTTTCATAGAGGTGGCCCTCGTCCGGAGCAGGTACACAGGTAGGTCCAACTACTTAGCCAGGCAAGATCAGGACACAATTGTGGGGACACGGCGGCCGAATCCAAATTCGATACGCCAGCATGGTCCTCTTTTGCCATGTGATCCTCTTCGCGGGGAATGTATAAAAAGTAACGAATGTGCGCAATAATAAAAATCATTAAAATAAAAATGTTTATGAGAAGGCATAAACACGACTTTATGGAGGGAGCAAGGAAAAAGGAGTTTGCGGCAAAACGGCGGGGATCGAGCGGGCATGCGGAGTTGGGGCACTTGATGGCGATGGCGATGGCCGAGATGGCTGGACAGCAACTCCTCAGCCGAGGATCGGCGGGGAACGAGAGTGTCAATGGGTAAGAAGTATCTCGAGGAGATTCGCGGGGCCCCGCACACAGATACGAAAGGCAGCCGGCCGGGGGATTGGGATGCTAACTCATTTTGGCGGCGGCTTCTGCTCTGCCTCGGTGCCCGGCTTCAGCTGGAGTTGAGGCTAAAGCCGGGATCGGGACGAGATCGGGTCTGAGAGGCGCAGGCGCTCGCTTGGCTCAAAAATAATTTGCAATTTCTTGGAAATACTCACTTTTGCCCGCTGCCCGCTGCCAGCGTGGACGCGAACGCGAACTTTGCTGCTGTCGTCGCCGGCGCAGCTTCTCAAGAACCTTTAGTGGTTGAAAGGTGGCGACGGGGAGGGGATGAGGGGCACTGGGAGAAAATATTGGGGGTTTCACCAAGTAAATAAGATGAAAATTTAAGAGGAAACTGGATCATTGGGGGTTTCCTGACAGATAATTAATATACATTTTTAAATTTAATGTTTTTTGACTTTGGAATAAAAAAAAAATATTTAAAAAATGTTACAATCTGTAAATTTTCTTGAGAAATTTAAGGGAAATTGGGTTATAATTTGCTGATCCCTTACAAGACTCAAAATTAGTAATAGGGTACTGATGAAGGTGGTGTGACTTCCTCTTTAAACAGTTTTATAACCAGTTCAGCCTTCGTAATATAAAATAATTCTTCTACAAAATATTTTATAAGTTTAACACTCACATAAAATCCTGGAAATATAATTATTGAAAGCGACAATTATATTATTTTTAATATACCAAATTAACCCTCATTCTTTTCTATATAATCTTTCTCACAGTGTTGGGCGGTTAAGCCGAGGTGGCCGTAATGAAAATTAAAATACGCAACACACTCAGGCAAAGGTCGGCCGGAGAGGGAATGCCAGGAGCCAATGAGCGGTACACAGGGTGTCCCCTGGCCATCTCCTCCTCCTCCGTATCCACCCAGCAGCTCCTCTCGAATCCTCTTCTTTCTGTGGTGAGTCGCTCGTTCGCTCGGTCGGATTGCTTGTCGTTATCTTGTCATGTCAAAATGGTCTTACGAAAATGTATCTTTTGTATTCCAAGTGCAAATGAGCAGCACAGATACAAAACAACCGTGGACCCCTCCGCGACTGGGATCAGACCCTCCTAGTCCTCAGTGGCCAGTGGTCAGCATTTTGTTTCGCGTCTTTTTCGCTCTCCTCGATTTTTATTTGCTTTGCTCACTCGCAATTTTTATGCCTTTATTGTGTTTACTTTTTGCCTTCGTCGCCGCGTTGCCGTTGCCCTTTGGCTGCAAATGCTTTTAAGACTTTAAGACTTTTTAGTTTGTAGTTGAGCGTACAAATTTGTGGCACCGCAGCCCCCCAAACATACCTCGGAGCGAGTGGAGCAGGAACAGGATCGCGAGTGTGCGAGTATCTGTATCTTTTGCAGTGACGCTCGGTTTGCACGGGAAATAATTGGGTGTTTTATATAATTAAGGATTTTCAGGGACTTGATTCAAGTTTCTTAAATAAGGTATATTCGAAAAAGAGAATCTTTAGGTGTTTTAAGTTCTTAAATATATATAAATAAAATTTATTTGATCAACCAAATTTAATAACAATAGTTTTGATGATTTTTCCATTCCCTAAAGACTTACAATAAGCTCAGAAAATGTAAGTTTTCCTAAAGGAAATATCAATTGTTAATAATTAAATTCGAATATTGCTTTTTTTATATTTTAAAATAATAAAAAAATATATTTGGCGACTATGAAGCACTGGGGAAAACTGCATTCCTCCATCTTCTCCCTTTCTTTCTTAGAAGTAAACAATTGGCTTTATTCATTTATAATAATTGATGTATGTATTCCTATTTACTTAATTTATTATTAATTTAATAATGAAAAATATAGAAACGGTTTTTATTTTTTAATATTTAAAAACAATGCTAAATATAAATTGGAAACACTTTTCTCGCTTTTTCTCTTATAAGTAAACATTTGGCTTTATTCATTTTAAATAATTGATGTATATTTTATTTTTCTTTAATTTAATTAATTAATTTATAATTCATTAATTAATATAAAGAACCCCCCTTTTTTTGCTAAGTGCCCTTGGGTGATGCTGATGATGACACAACATGAAAAGGTAAAACACGCTGAAAAATATTAAATACGCTACGTCGCTGCCTCTTGACAGCGGACGTAAATTTGCTTTTGCCTGCGTTCCTTGCACCGCTCCTTGGCCAAGACCCCCCCAACCACCACTTGCTCCTCGTCCTGCTCCTCGGGGATTGTTTAATTGCACATGAGATCGGTGGGACCTGAGACTGAGACATGGACTGGGACTTGGACTTGGAGATGGAGCAGGAAAGCTGCTGCCTCGGAGGATCAAGCGGCAATTAAAATAGAGTGTAAGTTAAGGATGCATAAAACGCTCATCTTTATGAAGCCAGCCCTATATTGTCATTCCTACAGCGACTACGTCTAGTCCTGCTATCTCCTCCAACCCGGGGATGTAATGGCCTGATTCGCCAGTGGCAATAATGCATCTAGTTGGGTTTCAGGGAATTCAGATTTAAATATAAGTAGCTGATTGCTCATTCTACCAGAATTCAGCTTCTCCAAGCCGTGTTCTTCCTTTGAAGTAGTTTATAGTTTCCTTTATAATCTAAGTAAAATTTTAATTTGTTTAAAAAAATTGGTTCCCTGAAAGAAAATAAAAATAAATCACAATTTTTGTACAATTTTGATATACTTCCCATGTTCGTGTTGCTTGAAGGACATACAAACGTCGAAACTTCTCTCGGTTTCTGATTTTTGAAATGTGTCAAATTTGCGGGCAAATAAATGAAGTTAATTAAATTCTGAATGTGCCGCAAACGACCGAATATCCATTGTGCATGTGAAGTCAAAATCAAATCTTGCATATCGCCGCCCTCACACAGTATTCGCAACAAAATAAAGCCAAAAAAAAAGAGAAAAACACATGCGAACGAGTTTAGAAGTATAACTTGCTCCCATTTCCCACAATTGCCCCATTTTGGAGGGAGATGGAGTCGGGTTGGCACTGAGAAAATTTCTGGCTTATGTTCTAGCTCTCAAAGGGGTTTTATTTGATTTTTTTTAGGAAGCAGAATATGAGAAATATTATTGTTATATGTATAGAATATATATAGTAAATGGCTGAATATTTTTGTAGATTTTAAATATTAAATTATAATATCTGAAAGTTTTGAAAAATTGATTAAGATCCTAACTTTGAACAGATAGTAAGAGTACCAAAAATATTAGAACTTCAAGATAAGTAAGGCCAATTCATATTTTGGCACTCGAATTTTCCGCTCGCATTATATTTTTAGATTTTTTACGCTCTCAAGCGGAGAGAGTTCGATTTTCGTCGCCAGCAGAAAAAAGCCTGCATATTGCATATCAAATGTATGGCCCTTCCAGTCTTAGTGATTATATTGGCCTTGTTATTTATACCTTATATAAATAATTTTTGGTTTTACAAGCAATATTAAATTTCGTTTAAGTTATAACATAACAAAATTTATTTCAATTTTTCTCCCTTTATTTCTATTAACATTTTCTATATGTGTACTTGAGGATTTGCCTTCGTTTCCTGCAGTGCCTGTGTGCCCCACAAAAAAACGAAGTCAACAAAAAGAGCAACACACATGAGGAGAATAACAACAACGGGCAGGGACTGGGACTGGCTGTCAGCATCGTTCCTCGCCAGCATCGTCTCCATTTGCAGCTCCCATCTCCAGCTCTCAACTCCATTTCGATTCCCACTCTCCAGCCAGCCAGCCTCTCCATCGTGGTCGTCCTACCGCATTCTAAGTTCTATTGGCACAAAGACCGAGTTTTGCTTTTGCGGTTCTTCGCGCCGCGACTTTTCCCATGTACGAGGCCTGAGTGAGGCCCGAGAGATACGGATGTATCTGTTAGATACGCTCCACTCCAAGCCGCACACAGATGCAGCGAAACTCGTTTCGAGATAGGACCCAGTGCCCCTGCCCTGCCCCGTAGCGCCTTCGGCCGGCATAGTTTGCATTTTCAAGGTCGCGATCTGCCTCCGTCGCTGTCTCCTTCGCTGGCGCTGGCTTCTTCTTATTCTGCAGAATTTCGCTGTTATATGGCGGATATAACTCGCCGACACATGCTCGTATCTCAGGGGCTCTAACGAGCCACGGCCCGATGATATGGCAATCTGATGCCAAGTAATCTCATTGCAGCTCAAATTTGTTCAGACATTTACTGCTTCATGAAATAAAAAGTCTGCTTTATTATTCCTCCCGTGTGTCGCTGTCCCTGTACGTCCACTGAAATCCTTGAGATATGTGCAATCCCAGCATCGGATTTATCCCGAGGCAGGGAAGAGGGAGCTAGTGTGTGTGCCGGCATGGTGCAACATTTCGCGCTGCAGGCACTTGGTTTCAACTCCTGTTTCTCCGCCTCCTCCTGCCAACCTCGTTTCCTGTTTGCTGCTGACTCACCAGCGAAGACTCCGCCAATTCAGTGGCAATAGGGCCAAAAGGGTTCGGGTTCGGGCTCGACTTGGCTCTGCCTTTATTTGGTAGTTGGAGCCAAACTAATTGTGATTGCACCGCCAGTTTCCTCAACTTCCACGGGCATTACTCATGCATTTCATTGGAAAACTTTTGTGAGTAATCTCAAGCCCAAGGAGAGCTGGGAAATTGGCGGTAAAAAAGAGTGAATCAATAAGAAATGCAAGCGACAGTGACAGAAAGTTTTTGTGGTCGAAGTAGAGCAAGTTTTCAGGTATTTTTGTCGGGGTTTTATCACAAATATTAAACTTGTGGGGATTTATAAAAATAGTTTAACTACCTAAATCTTGGTATACATTTTCAATTGTGAGGAAAAATTAATTCAAATATATTCATTAAGCATTTCCTTATTTTTCAAGCCTTTGTTGGATTCATTCCATTCCATTCCTTCTGCTTACCTAGAAATTAGAACTGCAACACTCGTTCTTTAAGCATTTTATAAACATCATTCTTTCTTCCCTCACATGTCTCTTATCTTTTATCAAATGCAAAAATTTCTGTGAATTCCCCAGAGCCTCTGCTGCATTGCTTTTGTCTATTTTTTTTTGGGGCAATTGAGGCGGACAATTAGAACACTTGCTCGCATGCAGGACAATTTGGCAATCTGGAAGCAGCCACAAAACGCAACGCTAACAGAACGCACGTTCGAGGATACGTGGCGAACAAAAGGACACCGACCGACTGCCGTTCGAACAAATGCCAGTTCCCAGGAACGAAGGATAAGCGAGGGAGGCGGTCACAAAACTGTTTCCTGGCTATCTTGAGTGCGAAATCACGTTCAACGAATGCGATTCATTGGCCATAATTGGACTGAGCGATCGGGAGACACCTGCTTCGGTTAGATTCAAGAATAGTGAATCCTTTCTAGTTCCTGGAATTCTCTGCCATAAAAATGTTTAAAATATTAACGGAATACCTAGAGGTAAACACGTTCCCTGTTAACTCTTCTTCAGAGCAATGAACTTTCCAAGCCGCGGCAAAGAAATTTCAACTCTTATTCAAATTTCGTTAGTGGGCATTTATTGACTTCGAAAGGGAACAATAATAATAATAAGCGAAATAAGAAAACTGGAAATAAGATAGAAAAATGCTTTGCTCGGCGCTCACACAAATGAAATTTAATTTTATACAGAGAACATGTCGTAAAGCCCCTCCAGGTCGCTCTCCGCCTCCGATTAGCATAACATCAACTGGACTCGGTCTCGAACTGGGACTTGGACTTGGTATTGGAATACAAATGGGGATGGGAATGACCGCAGAGGAGAAACACTCGGCCTCTCTCATACATTAATTAATAACTCCTATGAAATTAGCGACAAGACATTATTTATACATTTCGCTGTTGTACGTGGCAGCCCCCAAAAAAACGAAGACGGCCAATGTGCCACAAATATGGATATGGGCAACGGTTACCGCCGGCTTTGTTCCATGATCTATTGCTGGGTTCACTTTTTTACTCAAAAGAAATCTAAATACCAAAAAAATCTAAACTAAAATGGGTTGACCCAACCCGTTGAAGTTGATCTTCCGCCGCCTCCGCATAATTGGTCAAGTTTAATGACCTTTTCTTTTCATTTTAACCTTAATATGTATTCTTTATTATAGTACTTAAAGAAGGCTGTTCTAGAAAAGGTAGAGGCCAGTATAGGCTGTGTTTTATATTTTTTTTATTAATTAGTTTCCAAGGTAAATATAAGTATCTCACTATTCTTTCTTTTCCCACAACTTAGTTCTGGATTTTAAGTATTAATTCACATTTTAGTTTGAGTTAGAAATCTTTAATAAAGAAAATCTAAAAACAAATATATTTAAATAATATAATATTATTTTTGCAAGGCTCATTTCGTTTTTAATATGTTGGCCTTTTTCTCCTACAAAAATATTATTTTAAATACTCTTAAATAATGCAAAATCCTTCTAAAAAGTCTAGAAATTAAAGAGATAGCACATTTTCGGTGTTTTCTATTTATTAAATAATTATTTTTAGTGGAAAGTATAAGTACCTTAATATTTCTAATTTTTCACAACTTTGTTAAGCATTTTAAGTATTAATTCATATTTTTGTTTGATTCAAATCTAAAAATTAATGCATTTAAATTATGAAATAATTTTTTTTCAAAACTCATTTCGCTCTTAGTAAACATTTAACTGATTTCTCACAGAAAAATATTATTCTAAGTGCTTTTAAAAATGCCTAAACCTACTAAAAAATTCTATAAGAATAAGAGTTACCTAATTTATGGTATATTCCCTTCCCAAAGAGCTAAAGTTATCTCCTATGTCATTACCATACCACTTTACCATTACCATTGATTGTGTGACTCTCTCGAAAGTTTCATGAATTCCTCGCGTCCGGGCGCTGTGTCTTTGTAGTTGGAATGCTTATTTCGATACTGGCACTAAATCCGAAAAAATTAACATAATTTGATCGAGCGGTACCCGGCAATGGAGATGCATTTTTTATGACCCTCACCGCTGGACCGGGGCTGGGAAATTATTACGAGGAAAACGATACCTTACACAGATTTTCCCTCCGCCCCTTCAAACTCTGGTGGGTAACAAAATAATGAACAAGATGCTTTCTTTCCATCTCTCTCCGTTTATCTGGCAGGAGGATCTCGGAATTATATGCCAGGGAAAGGAGGGGACTAGACAAATGTTATTACCAAAAACGAAGACAACGACCGACCCCAAAGATCTGTGACTAAATTTATTCAAAAGCGATTCGAAAAACGAAAAAAGTCGCCTTGATTCCGCGTCCGCATCTCTCCCCTTTCTTCGTTAATTCGAAACAGTTTGATACTTAGACGCAGACACGGCGAAGTGGATGCCCGATCCGAAAGGTAATTCTAATACGTGTGACTGCCATTAGAGGAAAGTACTTTGGAGAGCCGCCGCTGGGACGAGCGAGACCCTATCCCATCACCATCCCCATCCCCATATCCATATCCAGCCTCCAGCCACGTCTTCGGCGGGTCCCTCGTTCTGCCCTCGACTTTCTTTCACCTACAAGATTTATCGCTCTGTATTTGTATTATTTTTAGTTGCTTTATGTCAGCCACAGCACAGAAAGAGTCCCCTGTTCCCCCGGAATATGTTCTTAGCCGGAGCACATAATAATACCTGGCGGCCGCATATATTCAGATAGTTAGCTTTTACTTCTGTGACACTGCGGATGACAAATTCGAGAGATTGGGGATAGGAAGAATGACATGAGGGGCAGATAGATATGTTATTCTGGGAGAAATTTAGGCATTTATTATTAAGGCAAGTCAATGTGTGGTCTTAATAATAATTTTTTTGAATTATTCAATATTTAATGGTTGTCTTTTGGCAATTAAATTACAGATTAAATATATAAATATATATTCCGCTATTTTTTAAGCATTAAAAGTACATAAAAATCGATTAATTAGGCCTTATATAACTCAAATTCAGGATATCTAAGTCACTTCCATAATTTAATAAAACACTAGCGAAGTGTCTCTGACTGTTAAAAAATTATTGCAATTAATCAAGAGATATTTAAAGGGATTTTGTAAATATATTTTAGTATTTTACTGATACAGATAAAGTAGTTTTAATGTTACTTTTAATATTATTAAAAATCATTTCCTTGATAGTAAATAATTTAAAACAATCGGGTGAGAAAATTGCCAGTTTTATTGAATTAAAATTCGTATGTATAAATATCATTATCAACCTCTATACATATATTTAATCTATCTAAATCCATCGATACTTTATTCATATTTACTCTAAGAATTCCCATTTAATTATAGCCAAGATCCGTTTTAGACAATGATAGCAAACTAGTTTGGTTCATTACCCATTAATATTCCAATGGCTTTGGCTTCCACTGGGGAGACATAATTTAGCGAGTCTCTCCCCATAAAGTGCTCGGAGTTTTGTAAATCAGTTTCAGGCCTGCCCGTTAATATATACCTGTACCAGTTTAGGAATTTCTTCTGTCATTGTACAAAAACAATGTGAGTGTATATAGCAACATGGGATGTATCCAAGTTTTGTCTCATGCTCCGGAATCGGAGTGTGAGTGTCTCCTACACACAATAAGCAGACAAACTATAAAACTTGAATCAAATCGGACAAAACAAAAATAAAATTTTATTGCATTCCAGCACTAAAATCGTTCGATCGTGAGTGCGTCTGTGTGAGAGGAGTATCGGTATCCGAGAGATACACTCGCCTCGCCGGGAAGTGTGCAAAGAGGCTGAAGAAGCAGCACAACCAGCAGCATCTTGCTTTTGGTCTGGCATCTCCCCCGATCCCATCGCCCTTTGATACCCTTCCCAGAGGGTGTTATGGTTTTTTGATCACGGTTTGTAAGGTAGTGAAGGAATATTTTTTGGGATTGTAAATCAGTTATTGAAGCCTTCCTTGGTATTTCAAATACCACAGTCTTTTTTTTCTCTATTATTTTAATGTAAGTGTGTTCCGTCCTTGGGGTCTAGGTGAGGGCAGCCCTGCATCAAACTAAGTTTGAGGTCTAAAAAATATCAAGAAAATGTTTTAGATATATGCATAACCCTAATGGATTCGTATTTGTAAATAAATTAACCAAATCAGGGATGCCCAACCCTAGTACCTGCGTTTCCGAGAGCAAAGCTGCTCTGAAATATCGGTTTGCTTCAAATATAAAATCTTTCAACAAACAAAATAGTTTTTCAATAACCCTAAAAGTGTATTCGAAATTCGACTTCCCTGCTTTGTAATCCTCCTTTTTGTCCCACTCAATCGTGGTGTTTGTCTCAGTGTGTCGCCATGTGCGTATGTTCCCCTGCCCCCAAAAAAAAAAAACAAAACTCTTTGCCTAATATTCCATTAACGGGCTTATTAAGGCAGCACGTATTGCTGACGACCCACACAATCTCGCAGATGCAGACGCACACCAGCACGCACAGAGCAGACACAGATACACAGAGAGAGTAGTTTAATAAAAGGTACTGATGCATAAATGGGTGTTTGTATCTAAATTGATCGAATTTGGGGACACACACAAGACTCAAAACCGGGGCAAGCAGATGAACAGCCAAAGAGGGAAAGAGGGAGTGAGGATGAGAACAGACTGAGAGGTAAGATGTACACCGGGCCAGGTAGAAATTCCCGCAGTTAAAGGGAACTAAATAAAAACAAGTAAGATCAATAGTGGGATGTCTTTGGGTTATAAGGTACCTAGTAATTAGGAATTTAGAATTTTATTGACTAACGAAAATAAAGATTACACTTTAGAATGTAAAAAATGTTTAAATGCAAAAAATATGGGGTTCCTCACTTCATTAAAGACTTGCAAATCCTGTAAACGACATCCGATTGTTCTGAATATTGGTAGTTATATGTATTATGACATTATATACTGTCATGCCAAGTTACAGCCTTTTCTTTTGGATATTTCAGGAGTAAATCGAATTAATTTATTAATTCAATGATATAACATATTATATATATTAGACAGCCTAATAAGGGCTTTTAATTTATCAAGAATCTACTAACTTTAATCTTTATATTAGGACATTAGGAAATTTATATTAAGACACATTAGATATACCCCATTAAATAAAAGTACCAGGTATTAACATACAACCGATGCGACTGCGACTCTTTGACTTGGAGTTAGAGTTCGAAATTGGACAGCGACGGCGGCTGCTAAAGCAGGTACAATTTTATAATTTCGTTTCGTGTTTAATTAAAGGTGAAGTTTTAGAGAAATAATAAAGAATTATCGAGAGCCAGGGCTCCAGATGAGGCCCCGACTCTCTCATACACACACACAAAATCGAATTGAACATTGATCGTAAAGCGATGGGATGGACCCCGAAAAAAATACAGTTTTCCTTCTTACTCCGACTTAGACGTCGCTGGACGTCGGCGATCATTATGCCATAAATAAAGATTCGTTCCGTGCTCCGGGTCCAGCCAGAGCTATGGGAACCCAGAGTATGGTATTTCATAAAAGGCATTTTTATTGCGGCTGCACATAAAATGCTTCCCTAAGCCTAGGCCCTTAAATTGGGTTTCGACCCATAATTATGGTTCGGTTATGATTAAAGTTCAGTTATTGTTGGCGTGTCTATGTACCGATTTCGATCTTTGAAAATCACTGATATTTAATTGCCCAAGGCGGAGATCGAGTTTCGGGAATGTTTTATAAAAACTTTGATTGTTCTTGACATTTCTAGCACGGGCTTTATGAAGGTAAGCTAAGCTCTACTATCAATCATAAGTTTGGTGGAAATAACTAAGTAAAATTTAAGGTTTGATTGGGAAATATGCAGATATGTAAAGATGAATATTTAATATTTATTTATTAAATAGTAGCTTTGATTGGGAAATATGCAGATATGTAAAGAATCATATTAATATTTATTAATTAAAGAAGAAACAAAGGTATTATTTGGGAGGTGAAGTCATACATAAAAATAATATTATAAATAACACAGAATTAAATTATAACATATTTGTATATACAAATATAGTATAAATATTTGTACATTGTGTATTTTTAGATATATTATTATATTAAAATAAAAATATTTTCTTAGATATGAACTAAGCTTTTAAATATTCTTACAAAATGTATATCCTTTCATATATAAAATGTAAAAATATTATGAATAAATATACAACAAAATTGACTAACCTTTTATATATTCCATAAAATCAATGCTTATTTCAATCAATTTATGATCGTATTCAATCGCAACGAACCTGAACTTAATTTATTTCAAACAAATTGAAGAACATCAAACAAATTTGGGGATTTGTCAAATTTTCAATTTCTCAAGCGAAAAATGTTTGGACAGGCCAAATGACAACGCTTGTCAAAATCAGACAACACAAACTAATCATTTTGAAGCGAGCGCCAGATCGGCGAAGAGAGCGCGTGCCAAACGTCGGCTCTCCGCTGCTCCCTTCCCTCATAGAACCGAAAAACCAACCATGACGATGATGACGACCACGATGAGGATGACGAGGCACTTGAAGGCAGCTCCCAAGACTGATCCGCTGCTTCTCAAGGGGTTTTCTATAACAAGAGGTGTCCATAGGGCGACTAATGGGACAGGGTTAATTTTCCTAAATTATATTTGTTTTGAATATTTTAATAATTTAAATTAAGAAGTAAGTTAAACCCTATAAAAATTGTAAATAAATTAATAATGAAATGCATTTGATTTTCATTAATTAATTTAATATTAAAAATTAAGGAACTAACATCGAGAAACAAATATTTTAAGAAGCTTTTTGAAGGTTTTCTACCTTCTCAAGAACGTGAGACATCGTGCTCTTTGCTTTTAAAACTATTATTTGTGCTAGAAGTTTAGAAGTTTATAAAAATATTTTAATAATTTAAATTAAGAAGTAGCCTAAGCCCTATCAAAATTGTAAATAAATTATGATTAAAATACATTTGATTTTCATTGATTAATTTAATATTAAAAATTAAGAACTAACATCGAAAAGAAAATATTTTACAAATCTTTTTGAAGGTTGTCTACCTTCTCAAGAACGTGAGACATCGTGCTCTTTGCTTTTAAAACTATTATTTGTGCTAGAAGTTATAGAAGCTTATAGAAATTAAAGCCCATCTCTAACCAAAGATCTTGCATATTCCAAGCCAATAAATGATATTTTTATATAACCTTTACATCCACTTAGAACGCCAATAGTTGTTTCCTTCTCCTGTCCCTGGAGCCGTAGTTAGACGAAACCGGCACGAGCCGGCTCGAACTTATCGGGTTCGGTCATCGGACATATAGTTACTATAATGCCAGTGCGCCCGCTGAAGTGTCTGCACTTACGACTTTATCGCTGGCCGTGGTGCGGCCTTTCACCCGGCGACGACCCAGCGACGGACCCGGAATGAGCTGCAAACACTTTTACGACATTGACAAGGGCAACAAACAAGAGACAACAGCACAGCTCCGGCCAAAGACAATTGGGTTGTAGTAAAATCGAAAGCAATAAAATTCTCTAATTGTTTTTTCGCCAAAGCAAACAATTGAGATGAGGGGTCGAGGCTAATTGATTCACACTTTCTTTTTGGCTGTAAAACACGATGTATCGAGGTGATGAAGTGCTCCTCTGCTTTATGGCCTCCCTCCTAGGCCCTCCTCCATGGTTGTAGATCAGCAGTGATTAAATCTTTACTGCTCGGTCCAGTCTGGCAGTGACATCTAATTGGTTTTACGTCCCAGTCTCCAGTCTCTGAGACTCCAGAGACTCCTCCGCCCCCGCCATGCGTTGGCCAGAACCCATTGTGGCAGCTTAATTGGGCCAATTCAATGTCGTCAGTCAAATCAAAAACAAACTGGCCAGCAAGTACTTAACTATGATGGGTCGGGACAAGGCGATTCTTGGGTTCGAAATATGTAGAAATAAGGTAGGGAATATCTGGACTTAAAGATACCCATTAGGGGTATAAATTCAAGAAGAAATTTTTTAATTTCTTGAAGAAATTTGAAATGTAATTAAATTTTACAGAAATTTTACTAGGAATTTATCTTTTAGGAAATTATCTTCCTAGTTTTCTTGTTATTATTAGCTTACATTTATTAGAGTTATTAAATACTATATAGGAATTACTGATAACATTATATTATTTATAAAATGTATGAAATATTTTTAATGATTATAAGATGTCAGTTTTATTTGTTCAATATTGTTTTAAATATTATTATTTCTTTATATCCCTCACAAAGCAAATCTCTTTGATGTAATATATGACTAAATCGATATCCTAAATTTATTAAAATAAACAAAAGTATGTACCCCTTATTCCCAACTCGTACCTTGTAGAACTACCCAAAGATCGGTGGCAAAGAAATTATTTTCTTTGAGTTTTTCCACGACCTCTGACGAGTGACGATGATGAGGCACATACGCCGACCCAAGTCGGATACGGAGGGGTTGGACTGAGTGGAACGGAGGAGCCAGAGCCAGTTAGACGAGTAGATAATGATGTTGTGATGTCAAGACATCAGCCTGTCGACTGCTTTGACTGTCAGGTGACGGATGGCGCGTGAGGATCCCACAGCCACTTGTTGTATTGTTTAGGTTTGGGTTTCAATTTCAATTTTGGTTTTGGGTTCGGGTTCCCCCTTCATTATTCAAAAACGCCGATCCATCTCCTCTGGAAGCCAATCTCGGGCCACTTGACACGCACGAACCGCTGCAGCGGCGCCAAAGGATTAGCTGCATTTAATAAGCGCTAATGACGACTTGGCTTCTGGTGGGGATTGATCTTTTTTTGGACTGCGCCAGTGTGTTTACGAAAAGCAAACATCCAGTAGGTGTTAAGGGTATTGTGGGAGGTTTTTGAGGCCTCTGTTGACCTGAGAAATCCAAAGGGAAGCAATGTCCCGAGGGTGTCAAGTGCATTGTCGATGGGATGATGCAATGTGTGGGCAAACAATGGGTTAAATGGCAGTCATAGAGCTTTTCAGACTTCCTCAGGTGAACACAGAATTTAGGGAAATTTAATTGGAAGTTTAATAACTTTTTAATTAAAAAGGTAACTTAATACTAGGGTTATTTAATTTAACATAATAAATACAAGTTTATTTGAATTAATAAAGCCCAAACGAAAATCTAACGATGTGGAATATTTTCCAGAGGCTTCACCTATCACATCATCTAGCAACAGACTTATCTGGGATGATCCCATTAATTGCAGTTTGAGTTTATTAATTTTTTTAATTAAAAAGCGAATTAAATATTTGGGTTCCTTAATTAATTATTATAAATACAAGTCTATTTAAATTAATAAACCCTCGACGAAAATCTAACTATGTAAAATATTTTCTAGAGGCTTCACCCATCACATCATCTAGCATCAGACTTATCTGGGATGATCCCATTAATTGCAGTTTGAGTTTATTAATTTTTTTAATTTAAAAGCGACCTAAATATTAGGGTTCCTTAATTAATTATTATAAATACAAGTTTATTTGATTTAATAAAGTCCAAACGAAAATCTAACGATGTGAAATATTTTCTAGAGACTTCACCTAGCATCAGACTTATCTGGGATGATCCTATTAATTGCAGATCTCATTAATCACCATCAGCCTTAGTTGGCCAGCTCACTTCCCTTTCTGGGCCACCGAAAATGGGTATTCCTCCTCGACTCTCTCCTACTCTTTCCCGGCATTTGAATGTCGCTGGGCGTAGACGTCACTTATGCACCCATTACTCAAGTCGCGTCGCAAACGGAACGTCGACAAATCCATCAGCGGACCCAGAGCCAGACCCAGCGAAACCGAGCCGAACCAAAATTGGGCAGATGCGAAGGCGGCCCCGAGGCAGGTTAAATAATAAACGAATTACGGAATGTAAAATAATTCATTTAAATGTAGTTTGTTTTTCTGTTTTTTTTTTCCTCATTCGTTTGGCGGACTCCGGGGCTGTAAATGCAGCAGTTTTCCACTGAATTTAATTAGCGGCCTCGACAAATTAACGGAGGTGGATGCGGTTGCTTGGACGCTTCGCTGGGTTTTCTTCAACTTCAAACTCTTCTTTTCTTTATTTGAAATGCACTGTCAAAATTATTTTAAAGTGAATTCGAAGATGTAGGAATAATAATTTATTTGTAAACCAAACATATTTTAATAAATATTTTACCTAACCAATTAAATCTTTAGATTTTTAAGTACTCAAAACTGTGTTTACTTCTGTCTAAAATATAAGGGTTTACAATTTTCTGGAAAACTAAATTAATTAAATTAATTAAATTGGTAATAACAAGATTTTGGACTGATATTGGCCTAAATTCTCTAAAACTCTTTAACTCAAAGACCTCAATAGTTTAAGGATATAAAAGTCAAAGAAAAGTATTTTAATAAAAATATAATTTAAAAACCTCAATAAATATTAAAAGATATAAAAGCCGTAGAAAAATATTTTTACAAGCTCCTTAAGATGAAAATTGTTATATTATGACCTTAATAAAGATTTCATGGATATAAAAGCCTTGAAAAAATATTTCTACAAGCTTCCTAAAATGGCAATTATTCTCTTGAAACCCAAAAAAATGTTAATAAAAATAAATTCAAAAATTCAATTCATTTACAGGCTTTTTAAAATGGAAATTATTTAATTAAGTCCTTAAATCATTTTTAAAGATATAAAAGCAAACGAAAACAAGTATTACAAGCTGCTTAAGATGAAAATTATTTTATTAAGGCCTAAGGGGTAGGTTTACAGTAGTAAAAGTCTTTATAAAATATTTTCACAAGCTCCTTAAGATGGACATTTTAAAATTAAAACCTCAATAAATATTTTAAAAACATAATAGCGAAAAGAAAAATATTTTTACAAAATGGTAATATTATATTAAGACCCCAAGGAATGGTTTAATGAAGTAAAAGCCTACGAAAAATATTATCACAAACTCCTTAAGGTATTAATTATTTAATTATAATGTTCTTAAGTCTTATTTTTACTAGTGTGGCCTCACATGGATGAAAGTCGATTCCCGGGCCTTCGGTCACTGATCGTTGAGCAAACTACCCTGCCCCGGCACTCATCCCCTTTTCGGGTTATCGCCTTTCTGGCATCAGTTGGAAGTGACCCAGGTGAATTATTTAAATTAATAAAATATGCTAAAATGAGTGTTACAAGTGTGCGAGAAATATGCTCGTCTGCATATGCGTGGATCTAGTGTAATAGATCATATAATTAAAAGAATTATGGTGGAAACTCCGAGTTACGAACAATGGCAAATAATTTTCCAAAAATGTGTGTGTGTTAGCCCGTTTCCCCTATCATCCGGTCAAGAGCAGCAGACGGTGGCCAAGATGGTAGTAAGATGATTTAGGGCCAATTGAGGCGCTAGTTTTTCTTTCAGTTTCTTCTGCTTTTCCATTTGGGAAAGCGCGTTCCAGTTTGGACGGCGAGATTTGCATAATTTCGAAATGATTTTACTCAACTGAAGCAAGAAATTTCGAAAGTAAATATCTAATAAATATGTGCAAGTGGAAATTAGGTATTCGGCAGGAAGGTGTTGCTGGCTCTAATCGGTGTGAAAATATCTTTGGCTTATTTGGAAATCTGTTTAACTAAGAATTCTGGGAATTCCCAGGCTTAAAATAAATAGTTTGGTCAACTTTTAGAGTCATATTTGCATAAATCATATTTCTAGCTAATTCTGTGTGGAAATTCAACTTCAATTCAATTACGATGTTATTTCCTTGTGATTTCTCATCCTGGGATTCGTGTGATGTGAATCCTAGCTGGCCTTAATTATTGCACCCGTGTTAAGTGCATTCTCCTGCTGCTCAGAAAGTGATTTCCTGACAGTCTCTGTCCCTGACAGTGCCAGTGAAATATAATGTTTCACTCGGCATATTTGCAGTGCATATTTGACGGGGATATGTGTTCACATATGCAAGTCAGGCGGAGGATGCTGCGCTGCACTCACTCGAGTGTGTGTGTGTGCAAACAAAGCAAAACTGGAAAAGTGCCACTAATTACAATTCCCACACGCAGGACCCCGGCATCCTCCCGCGTCCTACATTACAACATTCCACCGGATTTGCATCCTTGTGCAGCTCTGCAAGTGTTTGTCCGGCCAGTCCTGGCCGAGGACCCTGTTTGCTTTGGCTCTCCAGCAGGCAGATCCTGCCTCCGATATCATATCATATTTCTGTGGCCCAATTCCCTTCGCTGACCTTTGGGCGCTGCTGCTGCTCCTCCTGCTGTCGGCACAACGGAAATCGATTGGAACCCAAAACTGTGGCACGGAATGTCCCTCGACCGTGACCACAGTCCTTCGTTGGTGACTCGCTCGATGATTTCATTTGCGGTCTATCTACCTGTAGTCCTTCCCCCCGAACTTCTTATTGAAATTTGAACAAAAAACTATTTGCCTTTGGCACTCGGAGAAATTAGAAAGTATCCCAAATACTTGAGGTTAAGTTTATATTAATAAATATTATAAAAAAATGCTTTAAATAACATTTTTGTCATAGAAGTTCCAATTAAATTCCTTTAAGTATTTCCTTCTAAAATAATCAAATTTTTTCTCTCTGTCTAGACCAAACACGAAGAGGAAAAGCCAGCCATAGACAGCACACAGCACACACAACTGTCCCCATTCACACGCACCCGAAGGAAAAGCGGGGAAATTTCCACCTGCGCCGGTGGTCAAACGTCATCACCGCATTCGGTCGCCTGAAAGTCGCGCGGACAGGTGAAAAGCGTCACCGACTTCTCCCTCCTTTTCTTGGCCAATGTTCCGTCTGTCTGTCGTCGTCCCTCTAATGCCATTCCACTCGTTGGCATATACAAGTGCGAGGAGCGAAGCCCAGCCAGCGGAGCGTCCAATTTGAGGCCCAATTAGCCTGCACTCGCATCTCCTCTGTGGCGTCATTTCTGGCCAATTAATTTTCCCTCCAGCCCTGCCCTCGGAAAACTGTCTAAATGGAGGGGATCCACCCGAAAATTGCAGACAACTTTAGTCAAAATCAGACTATAAAGACATTTATTATCTCGGGTTAAGTAAATACTGGAAAAGTTAAATTAAATGTTCTTGAATTGATTTCATTTATGCAAAAGCTATAATAAATATTCTTGAATTGATTTCTCTGAAGGCTATTTACCATATTTAAATTCGAATTCACTGCATTTAAGGGCAACTTCATGTCAAAATGTCATTTATTATTACTGCCGCTAGCCTGATTTTGTGTCATTTATTCATTACAGTTCTATGAATTTCGATTAAAGTTTTTTGTGGCATAATTGCTGCGGCATTTTGTGGAAAAAAGTTATTAAGTTTGCCATGAAATTTCACTATTTTAATGAGAATTTTATGTCAATCAAGGCGCCGACTATTTATTTAAAAAGCAAATAGTTTTGATTTATTCTTAAGCATGTTTTTCATCTCTGATTTGGTTGGAAAAACCATCTATTCTGGAGTAAGCAGCCCATGAAGGACAAAGTACGAGTGGTTGCCGCCAGCGGAAGTCCTTCAATCGATACGTCTTGGAAATGCTGAAAGGCGCCTGGCAAAGATTGATGGTGCTTTAGAATCGAGCAATTCGCCTGAAATACATATATATCTGAGAGCAATTTGCAACCATGCAACCAAACAATTAAGCTGCGAAATTGCTGCGCTTGCAATTCCCGTTTTGCGGGATCTCGCAGATCTACAGATCGCCGGCTTCGGGCCAACCTCAATTAATCTCTTTTGCCAAAAGCCGACCGGACTTGACCCGAAGCTGGAGCTGGAGATGGAGCTGGGACGTCACACTTCAATCAGACAATACACAAAAATATTGAAATGAGCCTGAAACCAGAGAGACAGAGAACTGGCGGCGGCGGCGAAGTAAAAACGAATTTCGCAGAATCATTTTAAATGAAGTTCATTTTTCGCCGCCGAGCGCGTTCTCAGGTAATCCGGCAAATGAATAATTGATCGCGGTCTATAATTAACGGATCCACTCAATTGCCAGCATTTTAATGCAGCCAGCCAGCCATTCTGCGAACAAAAGCCAGCTCTATTCGGAGAGTATATATAAGTATAAATTAATATAGATTTCATGGTCGCCCAAAATCTCATGTGCAGTTTTCATTATTTTTTCAGCCACACACTGATTTTTGCGGAAGTCATGAAGGCGAAAACTTAGTTCAGGGAATTTATTTTTGAGTTTCATGACTATTTTAATACACTTAAAAAGGGATTTGTGATTTTTTAAAATTATTTTGTAATATCTAGGGAATTATAAATTCAAATCAACATTTTTATTCAATTTTTATTTAATTTTTCAAGCGAAAAATGCATTAATAAACAGCTTATTTTCCCAGCAATATACATTTATTACTTTAAAATATTTATGTATGTAAAATATTTCCTTTTCTTATGTTATAAATTCACCAAAAAATATTAATATTTTATTATTAATCCACTAAATTAAGCAGTATTAACTTGTATGCTTAGTTATACTTTAAGGCTAAAAATCGCCTTTAATATACTCGTAAGGAGAATAAATAAATAAATATAAAAAAAAAGTCAATCAAACACTTAATCTTTTAAATTGTTTTAAATATTTATAGCTTATTTAGAGTATCATTAATTCCCTATTATTATTATTTCCATAACTTCAATTTAAACACTCACCCCGATTCAGGTAGCAATTGCAATTCCCATTCCTAGAAATACCATGAATAGTGGCCAGCTCTGGGGAAGTTCATCTAATGAAACCCCACATCAAATCCAAATATATTTCCACCAAAAAGTATAATTGATAATTTATTCATGCATAAGTTGGAATGTAATTTCTGGGGCTATTATTAATTTGATTACTCAACGTCACACAGAGAGCCGAAGGCTGTGCGCAGATACAAAGATACAGATACAAGAGTTTCCCCGCCGGACAGTGTGTGTGTCTAAGACACCTGTACGCGTACCTGTACCTGAGGCCATGTGACATTGGTCCATGTGCCACGACATTTAATAGGGGCTAGGTTCGGGATTCGGTCCACCTTTCTAGCTGTATTAAATTTCTACTATCAAGACATAGGATCAGGTTCAATCGTTCTTTGAACTCGGGAACCCAACCCCGACATGATTTATGAGTCCCTGTATGAGCCCATCTAATTGAAGAGAATTTAGTCAACCTTTTAAGTTCATTATTCAATAACTCCTCTGTCGCTGGCATTTTGGCTGGCAAACTGGTTTAAACGAAGATGATCGCAATCGCACCTCGAGCTGTGATGATTGTTCCATCTGCGTACTGGTTTTTTGCGTATTTACGGAAGTGTTTCGGCCCCGTGAATGTGTGACTGTGACTGTGACTCTGTTGGACCCACCTGGCCCCGCCCCAAGCCAATTGCCGATCGATCGATCGGTCACTCGGAGTGATAACCAGTTCTCGGCGCGACCACTTAGCCATCGTCACCTCGTCACAACGTCATTAGCCAGTCGAGCAGCTCCAGGGAGCGTGGATTCATTTACTCCATTTATTTAGCAAGAAGCAGGCATTTCCTAGACTCGAAGATTGTTGCCCCAAGGAATTTTTATTTCCATTAATGGGTATATTCTTAAGTATTTTTCTATAGTGACCTTGTTAGATTGGATCTGATTCCAATTTATTACCTTTGAGGTGATAACAATCGGGCAGAAACTGGATTTTGCAAATTAGTTTCACATTTAATAGTTTCTTATCTTTGGAAGCTTAAAATATCAAAAGATTTAGATAATCAGGAGAAGCTTAACGAATTAAAGATAAAAGAAATTTCCAGAGCTAACTGACTCGCCATATTGTTATTTACTTTTTAATGCTTCAAATTATAATCTCAGTATTATTCTGTCTATTTTTTCTTTTAAATTAATTGGTCTTTATAATTTATTAAGAAACTGTGTTGTGCTGAAGAGAATCGTAAAAGAGTTCGAAATATTTCGATACTCATAAGCAAAATATGCTTAAGGGTGATTTCCTTAATAAATAAACGATTTAATACCTTTATGAAAACTCATATACTCGATTATATATTAGGTTTAAATTTAGAAAAAAAGAGAAGGAAATGTATGGTTTGTTTTAATTAGAAACCCATTTTCAGACTGACAGTTTCAATTTATTTTATATTGTTTATATTTTCTAACATAATATTTAATAGAGCACTTCATGAAGAATAGGATTCAGCAAAATTCTAAATTAAAACTTATTTTTTTGCTTTCAAAATAAATTCAGCTTTAACATTTATCTTCAATTGTAATACCATTTCTTTTATTTAGAAAAGGAATTAAATAAGAGTGTATATTATCTGATTTCACAGATATAAAACTACCCTTCAAAGTTATTCCCAAATTCCACATAAACCCCTAGACTCGCTCCCAATCACTTGAAACTGCTCTTCCTGCCTGTAAATATAACTAACCATATATTTATGCTCGTATAGAACAGATTTCAAGCACCAATCGAAGCCAACTTTGGCACTTAAAGGCAATTACAGTGCGAACGATAAATGCTAATCAAATCGCCCAACTCGCAATCGGCCAAAAGCCGCCTTAATTTCGCGTTCGGGTCCGAGAACTAATACTAAATATGGATCATGATCTCATTGGCCGTTACTTGCGCATAGCCAGTGCCCATATTCCCAATGCCAAAGTAGCCTCAGTTTGGATGTTCGCTGTTAGTGTTCGACTTCAGTTGCCAATTTAGTGACAAAACACAGATAAAAGCGATTCGATTTGAATATTGCCAACCCATCCGCCTCGAACACACGCTCGGCTCTCAGCTCTCGGCCATTCTCTGTGCGCGTAAGCTGATCTAAGCCAAAATAGTAAAACCTATTAAAAATTATTATTGTCCCGTCTTCATTAAGCCAGAGCCACAAAGCCACACCGAGCCAATCGAGGCGAAAATACGATTTCGTATGCATAAATTTCCGTTGGCCAGAGGCTGAGATAAACATTGAACTCAATGGGGGTAAAGTGCGTTTCATGGGTAAAGGGTCTTCTGGGGTTTTTATTAGGCGCTTTAAGGTTAAATATGAAGAGGTTGAAACTTATTAGGAAATGTTTCTCTAACTATGTTTAAAATACTTTTTCAATGATTATAAAATTATTATTAATAATAATTATGGGTCTTATAATTCTATTATTTTATTATTAATAATATTTATGAATCTCTGAGAAATATATAAAAATAAACTTTTGAAATTTATTACCAGATTTCCCAATAATAAGCTTAATCTTAGTAAGTCTATATATATATTATTATTTATTTATTTATCTTGTCTTACTATGTCTATATTTTTCCCATACATTTTAATTTTATCTTTGAAAACTCCTTTGTTTCACTTCCCAAAACCACCTTACAGTTTCGTTACACACTGTCCCTGATCTAATATGTATGTGCACAAATTTATAGGCAAGTTTTGTTTAAAATTCGTACTTTCATGAAATTTATTGCTGAAACCCCGACAAAGCCGAAAAGCAACTACTAGACAATACAAACGGCTTCTTATTTACATAGAAATCTTTTTCAATAAAAAAACAGAAATTAACAAACATAGAAAATAGATATATAAAGACCGATTTGAATGGACTAATCAGAGTGGAGTTCTTACCTGCTGCTGGTCGATGGTTCCGTAGCTCGATTGTAACCCGAAGAATATCTTTTTCTCTCGGCAAACTGACGTAATTTTCGCACTCACATGGAGATGGTGTCCAACGCGAAACTTTCACGCAACACAAAGGCGGCGATCATCACACAAATTTTGTATTTAAATAGGAGATAATTCACTTAGGGACTTGCTGGTTTTGAGAGGGGAAAAGGATAAGGTGGCAGAGTCAGGCAAATGGGTGTAAAAAATATGTATAATTAAATATTCGAGTTGCTACTACATTATCTAAAGAATATTTAAGTTTTGGCTTTAACATAATGATAAATCCCTTTTAAAACGAAAGTCTAATCAGAAAACTATATGTTCTGAAACAGATATTTAACTTCATCCTTAATTATTAACTCAATTTAAACCAACTTCCTGTAAGTTCAGGTCATCATTTACCATTTATAAACCACACCCTCCCGTAACAGCCACTGAATGTCATCCTAAATAATTAAACTTACCACATGTCATTATTTAATTAACTTAATTAAATGATTCCCTCGTTTTCCCAACAGTTTATGGTATTTTTCACAGTTGTCACCTTTTCAACTGCCTCTGGAAAATAGTTTTAAACTTATAAACTGTTTTTATAAGTAACTTTTGCTATGCAGAATTTAAACTACCCCATTGATGGGTTAATTTAAAATTCCTTTCATAATTTTAAACTTTTCGCTTGGCTTGTAAAGCATCCTTAATTTGGCATTGCAGCTCATTTTTTCCCTTTGACGACCGTTGGTAGCCATGATCAAGAAATGTCCAACTTTGGCTCAAAGGAACTCAAGCAGCCGCTGGCTCTTGGCATAATGCCGTGTATCCAGCGCTAAGATGACGGGCAACAGCCTCTCAGCCTCTCAGGCTCTCAGGGAAAAGAACCTGCTCGGCTCTGCTAGTTCGTGTAAACACTACAAAGCCGCGGGGAAACTATCTCAGCGTCGCGGCTTCGCTGCCAAGTTGTCACTCGTCGGCGGCGTTGCCGGGAAATGCAACTAAAAGCGACACTAACCCAATTTCTGTAGGGCCTAATAAAATTATAAACTTTTCTCGGCGTCTCGCGAGCAACAAAACAAACACACACACAGCCTAGTGATGGGGGCGTGGTAATTGCTTTGCACCAAGGAGGAGGCGGGGCCCAGCTCTCGAGGATGGCTGCCTCGGAGGATGGCTTCCAAAACATCAGCGCACGGTCACGAGATGGCAGCCAGAATTTTGCAGATACGTACTCGGTACTTGGGCAAGGAGGCGCTATGTAAATAGGAGCAACTGGGGCAGGAGTAGGAGCAGGACTAGGAGCACCGGTGAAACAATGGGCATAAATGCAGGGCTCGGCTGCCACCTCGCTTCAAAACGGGGTTAATAAAGTTGCGCATGGCAGGGTCTGGCAGCACTAGAAAAAAGCCATCATCAATCACATGGAAATTCGGATAAAAAAACCGATTTCTAAAAGATTTTCTAGCCTGTTGGGAACTCTCAAAAAATTTATTATTTGTGCTCCAACTTTTTTCTATTTTATCAAGAGTTCAACCCCATTTCTCTTAGTGCAAAGTCAGTCACCACAGGAGCCACAGCTGCAGCTTGCATGCAATTTGTGCGGTAAACAAAGTGCCATAGTCGCTGCTCCCTTGCTCCCGACCCTCCGAGTGCTCCGAGTCCTTGCGGGGTGCCCAGTCGAGTGCATGCTCAGTGCACTGCCCTGCAGGTGAGCTGCAGGTAGCGGAGCCGAGCATGTGTGCCCCACCGAAGAAGGTGTCGCCGCTGTTTGCTCTGCCCTGATTTAGCCTCTTGCCTCTTGCCCCCACCCAGCTCGGTGTTTGTTTGTGCGTCTGCTCCTGGCGCCTGGCCCAGTCCTTTCCTGTCCTGTCCACAAAAAAAAAACTTTTCATTTCGAAATCGAATCCATATCGGTTCTCCGCATTATTTGGCACTGAAGCTGCGTAAGCTTCCGCAATGGAGTCAAGGCTAGCTGGTTGCCAGAGGAAAACTTGACCCATTTGGCAGGGGTACGGCGGTTATGCCTGTTATGAAGCTGGGCTGTTGCGTAATAAGGCTTTTTTAAGAGCTCTTAAGGAGGTACAAAAAATAAACAAGGAAATTATGAGAAAATGGAAGAGGAAATATGAGAAAATTCAGAGGGATTTGCTTTTATATTTGACGCATTTTGAGTTAGAAATTAAAGAGGATTAAAAGGGAAAGAGCGGGAGAAATTCATATACTTGGAATGTTAAGCTTATTTTATTGCTTCCGCATATATAATATTTTATAAGAAATCTAATAATAATATTTAAGTTATAAAAATTTTTGAAATATTGTAACATGTAATAGAACTTTCAATGGTGGCAACATGGCGTATGAGCATTATTTCTTGCTTTATGAGAAAGCTAGGTTATACTTAGTAAAACAAAGCCTCTTTCTCTGATTTCTTTATTTAATAAAATTCTTATATCCATATAGACAGAATATATCCCAATTTAAGTGGATAAAAATATATAAACATTTAAATTTAAAAGGCTTAAATAAAACCAAGAAACTTTCCTTTAATCTCCATTATTTTTAATACCATTTTAACAGCCTTCTGCTTAACAGTTAACCATAGCTTCCAGATCTTAAATTGATCTTCTGATTTCGAATTTATTGAGCTGCCTGGCAAAAGCAGAACAACTCATTTTATTGATATTCCGGAACGAGTTTTATGCAACCTAATTAGATCTCATCATCGCCGCTCTGCGCTGCCTGACAACTAGTGGCATTTAAATCGCATTTGTTGTTAGGGCAGCGTAATCAATGTTTTTATGCATTTAAATTTTAATTGAAAAACACACACACACCAGGGAGAAAAAGAGAATAAATACAAACACCGTTAGCGGTGAGTATTTTTTTTACTTTTACATTATTGCGAATACTCGAGCAAACTTGGCAGCATCATTGATTTTTCCTCTCTGGCCTGCTCTGCCGCTTTTCTTTCATTTCCTTTTGGGCCTAATGTTTGTGCTCTCTTTTGCTTTTCCCCGCACGTTTTGTTATGTTTTTTCGGTTTCTTCAGGTCTCTCTGTTTCAGCCATTCTCACTCTGGCTTTCCAAATTACTTTTGGCCCGGAGACTCGGGCAGCACGTGCATGCAAAGGATATATGTAAGCCCTGTGTCCCCTGTCTTTTGGAGCGACTCCTGCCAGCTGCTGTGGTGGCACAGTTACCAACTCTATGTGTGCTCCAAGGGGGGGACAGGGAAACGGGGAAACGGGGAAAAGGGAAACGGGAAAAAGTGGAATAACGGAAAAGTGTGTGCGTGTATTTGTCTCGCGTGCCCCACAATCCGGTGTGGAGGCAGGGAGTTAGGTTGTGTGTGTATAAAATGGTAGGAAGAGGAATGGCTTCAACCGGCTGCCATAACCCCTCGTAACGAGGGACAACAATTTAATTTTAATTGCCGCACTTTTCAGGGCCCCTCTCCGGCTCCTCCTGCTGCAGCTGCCGCTCAAAATCGATCATACGCACCGTGCGCCGGATGCCCAAAACGAAAACAAAACAAAAAGGCGATACGAGAGAGAGGAGAAACAAGAAACGGGCACAAGGCGGCCTGGGCCAGCCAAGAGCAAATGGGGAAAAAATCAATTTGTATTAAGAATGAAATTTCGATTTGCGTTCGACTTTATTTGACCACGAATGGAAATCCAGCAGGATACGCGCGCGTGTGTGTTTTATGTGCCGCGCTGCGCTGCGCCGCTCTGCGGCTCTGTGTGTGTGTGTGTGTTTGCCAGCTTGGTCCTTTTACATAATTAAACGGCGGCACGCGTTAACTGGGCTTTAAACCTGCGGGGAAAAACGGCAGCAGGCAGCAGTCAGCAGGCAGCTGCTTTAAGGGGGCCTGGACATGGACACTGTTCCCATTTGCCTGGACTCTCTCTGCCTCTGCAAGGACAAGGAGGAGGATGGATGCCGAGCCACTCGGCCATGATTTCCCCCGAGCTTTGTTTTCGCCTTATTCCACTTATCATCGCATCAGCATTTTCTTTTTTCTCTCTTCTCACACACTCACGCTCAACGCACTGACCAGCGGCAGGATCACGGCTTGCTGGCTTACTGGCTTACTGGCTCGCAGGATCTGCCTCAGCTCTTCGCACTATTTGGCCTGGCCCCGGACACGGGCTATGCTATGCAATCCTGGCTTCCTCACACACAAAACACTGACACAGACACACAGGAGGACACTGAGGACACACGCGGCGAACGCAGATACTGAGAGAGAGACTCACACGCAAGGGCGAAAGGCTGGCAACTAATTTGGGTGACTGCCTGGCAGTCGCGGCGAGTCTTCGAATCGTTGGTGCTGCTGCACTCGAGTTCCCGAGCTCCGTCTTCCGAGCTCCGAGTTCCGAGGAGGCCGTGTCGCGTCCCACGCTCTCAGTGGCTTCCAGTTCCAGGCCTAGCCGAGTTTGCAACCCTTGGTCAGAGAAAGCTCTGCTGGGCCACGGGGTTACAAGGGGCCACCCTCAACAAGAGGCACTGGGAGAAAAAAAATCGTTTTATATAATACATATAACTAATTTTACAGGATTACAGCCAACATAAATATTCAGAACGGCTTTATTCTGGAGGCCTTACTATGGAATTTTCTTTGCAAAACCAAATCTATAATTAACAAGTGGGAAAGCTACAGTCGAGTGTGACCGACTGTGAGATACCCGGTACCCAAAGCATTGTGGGTGAAATTAAATAGTACATGAACATGGAAAAAAGAAAATGTTGAGAAATGAAGATAAAAGTTGCTAGAAACATACTGAGCAAAATCCAAAAAAGACAAATGTTGCTAGGGACATGTCTCTCTCAAAAGCTTTGTTGCCAGACACCCGGAAAGTATTCCTGAGCAGTGCGATAGAGGGAGAGGGTGACTATTGAATTCTTGTTTTGACTCAATGCTACGGAATCCTTTTCGAGTGTCTGAGCTCTTAGCTTTTGAGAGAGAGAAGAAGAATAAGCATACACAGGAACTTTATTGTTTAATAACTTCCATGTTTACCATCCGATTTTACTCAAATTTTCAGAACACGTCCACGAATGCCTACTTATTTATTATATATATTTACTTTAAGCCGGAAATCACGACTATAGCTTATATAGCGATTTTTTTTATTTTGGGGGGCGGAAGTGGGCGTGGCAAAAATTTAAAACAAACTTGATCTGCGTGCAGCGGATTCCAATGTTATCACCAAATTTGCCAGCTCTAGCTTTTATAGTCTCTGAGATCTGTTGTTTCACACGGACAGACAGACGGACATGGCTAAATCGACTCGGCTGGTGATGCTGATCAAGAATATATATACTTTATGGGGTCGGAGATTTCTCCTTCTGCCTGTTACATACATTCTCGGTTGGCACTAACTTACCGGGTATAAAAATCTTCCATCCTGTCCAGCTTTTTGATAAGAAAATGAATGAAATTCTGCAAATATTCCCCAGAAAACCACGATTACCTTTCTGCCAGTGCACTATCCACCCGCAGAGAGGTCGCAAGCTCCCGAGCACGACCTATCCCAAAGCTTTTGTGGCTCAATTGGCATCCACACGCGACGCCTTCCAGTGCGCAGTGTTGGCTCTGCGCGAGATTGGCGCCAGCACGTGCCACGCCGCAGTCCAGCTGTTGGTTACCAAACCCACCTCGCCTCGACTCGCCTCCTGACCCTGCCCAATGCAGCCCACTCGTGTTCCTGCTCCTGCTCCGGCTCCCCAAATCCCCAATCGCCCCTCCGTTCCAGCTCCCAGCTCCCAGCGGCTATTCAAATCAGAGCCTCGGCTGTGGGTTGACTTCTGACCATTGATGAGGCACGCAGGCGGGTCAAGCGGCGGTGCCGAAGGAGTCGGGGTCGAATGCACTCACGAGCTGGGCCCAAAATAGACCGAAGCAGGAGCTGGAGCTGGTAACTGGAGTAACTCCAACCCCTGCGGCCCTTGTCGGCCCTTCGCCGAAGCGTTCTTTATTGGCTTTGGCTTTCCAATTGGGTTTTTGGGTCAGCCTTCAGCCCAGAAACTACACACACACACACACTGCGACCGAAAGGATGCAGTCAGCAGTCAGCTCAAAGGATCTCGGACACACACATCCTGTCACGAGGACACTACGCATACTTGCTGGCCAACTGCAGCTGACACTTGTGGATCGATGCCAGAATGTCCTGTGTAAGGCAGCTCGCACTCACTTTCACTATGCCTTAATTTCTTAACTTAATTTTGCAAGGATTAGTTTGGGAAATTCAGCCAGACAAAGGCCTAAAATCAAAGGCTAAAGTCAAGTAATTAAATCTAGTTAGGTTTCGATACAGGTGAGAAATAGTTGGCGAATATAAAATAATGTGAAGCTAAAAAGGATTCAATTAGATTGGGCTTAGTCTGAACTTTTAACCAACGAAATTCAGGAATTTGTTTAATTAAAAGTTACCTTGAGCTTTGTTTACAAAAATTAATTGATTTCTGAACCTAGAGGTTGAACAAAAGTGCATGCAACAGCGAAAAATGTTCTATAGTTGATTATCTAAAAGTCCTAATAAGTCAAAAAGCAACTTAATTTAATAGGTAAATATAACCTTAGACACAATGCTGCTCTTTGGGGTACAAAATTTAATTATAAAATGCTTGGTTCTTATAATTATAATTTCAAAAATATTTACATAAGGAAAACCAATTTTATTATATATCAAATTGGGTGAAGAAAAGTAACAAACAGTTTGGGAGAATAAAATAATTAAATTTATTCTTAAACTAAATGAAACAGAAAACACAGCTTCCTCTTTCATATTAAATATTCTTGTTATTACTTTACTCATCATTTTATAATTTTGATTCTTGTTTACTAGAAAAAAGGAAAAATAGACATTAAAATACCAATTTAATCAAAGAACACATTTGATTATTATCGCATAATAAAACATTTTTGATTTGCAATATAAAATGAAAGGAAAAAAGAATATATTTCTATGTTGTATTTATTTTATAAATATTTAATGCTCTCAGTTAACTTGTTTTTAAAGTAAAGAACAAGTTTTCCTTAAAATCCAACCCCCTCCCATAATTTTTATAACATAAAAACTTGTATAATGCTCCATTTTCAATGACCAACGAAATCCATCTAAATGCCACAGATCCTGAGATTACCATCTAATATGTGTGCCTTACAGATTGCTAGGCTTATTTATTGTGCAGCTCTGAATCATCGGATGAATGGAGAGAGTCCTTTGGAGTAGAGAGGCGAGGAATGCAGTTCGAGGACTTGACGCATTCTGTGAGCTTTTTGTTCCGATTTCGATGCCACGGGCCCAATGGGAAGGACCGACCCAACGCCGGCGCATCCTAATCGGGCATAATTCGTTGGAACCGATGGATCATCATCACAAAAGGAAAGGCGATGTCATCGGCGACGAAAATGCAGCAGAGCTTTCCAAAAGCAACAGAAGGGGCCTGGGTGCCAGGGACCAGGCCTCTAAACAATGCCGACCAATTTCCAAAACAATGTCAGCGTGCGCAATTTTAATGATTGCAGATATTTTAATGCGGCACCAAGTTATTGTTCTCATGCTGCTGCTGTACACTCGAAGAAATTAGATTAAAATGGAGTGTGTAGTAAATCTGTAAAATGAAAAAATCACCTAGAAAACTTGGATCCTTGTTAAATTATTGTATAAACCGGCAGAAAGTATTTATTATATTAAAGTATTATACTTTTATATTATATTATATTATTATATTTATATTAAAGTATTATACTATAATATAATAAATACTTTCTACCGGTTTCTACAACAATTTAAGAAGTCTCCAATACTTTAATATAATAAATTCTTTCTACCGGTTTCTACAACAATTTAAGAAGTCTCCAAGTTTGCATTATTATATTTATTTATTACTTTTATAGAATTTCCAGCTAATAACCTATAACAAAATATATTTATAAAATTCTAAAAACTATCCCAAAGTCTTAATTTAATTTCAGGTAGTATTTAAGTTGGAAAGGAGCTTCTAATAACTCTTGCTGTAACTATTTAAGACAATTTCCTTTCTGTTCCTTGAACAATGGATTACATAGGGCGTTAGTTAGAGATTAAAATATGTTAACCTGATTTAATAAAGCATTTTCTCAGTGTCTCATGACAATGGGTACGTAGTGGCAACTGCATCGTCAGCAATGGGTGGCCAAAAACAGTATGAAAATTTCTATAAAATTAGTTCATCCAACACTACATGGCCTCGCCTGTCGCAGCGTCCTCCTCGGTGGATGGATGAATCGATGGATGGATGGATAGAGCTCGATGTGTGTAAGTGTTTTTGCACTGCGAAACTGTTTTGGGCAAATGCAAAATGATTGATTGACTCCCGGCATCATTATTATTAGCATTTTTGGGTTCGGATCTCCTCCGTTGTGCCTGCGTTTCTGGCTAATTAACAGAGCTCTGGCCAACTCCGATTTTGGCGCTGGCCTGGTTCATTCAACCCACCGCCGCCGGTGCTGATGGGTGAAGTACAACCGTTGGACGCGACTCCCAGCAGCAGCTCACTAATTGAAGCCGAAGAGGAATTACTAGATAATTTTAATGTGTTACGGTAGCCCGGCATTAGCATTAGCATTAGTGGCAGGCAGCATTAGCCCAAGCCAATTTCGGGATGGATCTTTAAAGATATTTGGCTTTAGCTGTGAAAATCATTCGATGGATACGATGCGGTTTAATCACAGATGCTTATGAGCAATTAAAGTGACTTGGGAAGATCGGTAGATCTAAGTTTACACAGCTTTTCTTTTTAATTAATTATAAAGGTTTTCTAAATTATACAAAATTAATATATTGTGTACAGGAACTGGACAATATCTGAAAATGTTAACACTAACTTTAAAAAACATTGAAAACAAACACGTCCATTAGGCGAGAAATTTATTGGAAAATAAAAAAAATTAAAAGTAATTTTTCTTCCCTTCATGCCATAATTAATTTAATTATAGAATGGGACATTGTCGGTCTCGACAAATGAAGAAAAAGCTAAATAAAAATATAAAAATTCTAAAAGCTAAATATTTTTTTGCAACTAACTTATAAAGAAGTCCCTTAGGCAGGAACCTTATTAGAAAATAGATTTATGTAGTGAATGAAATTACGTTTTTGGTCATTTGTGGTAACATATATAAACGTACATTTATATATTTTTAAATATTTCTCTAATTCTTAAAAATCTTCTTATACTGCGTATACTGAAAATACATTTATGAACATTTAAAGTGAATGAATATGTATTATTTCTCTATCAAACCTTCCATCCCAAATTATAGTAGGTAAAGAGGCGAAAGAATTCTTCGAGGTGGTGATAATTATATGTTAATTAATCAACAGTTTATAGTTTCTTGATACAAATTCACAAATACCTTTAATGATTTGAGCTAGACAATAATTATATAATGGAAAATTATTTATAGACCATACACTTTGTACACTTGTATTTTAGTAAATATTTACTAAAAAAAATATTATTTAACCAATAAAATATAGAGAAATAGGTTATTTTCATTATATTTCAGAGATCCATGATATGTAAGCAATTATAATATAAATTCCAAAGCTTGTAAGATGTAACTTCTTTGAAATAAATATTTTTTAGGGTATGAGTCTTTTATAAATATTATTAATAGGAAAAATATACTTAAATAATATATATTTAGGTCCCTTAAGCACCAAGCAATTTTTATAAAAGCTACATAACCTATAAAATAAATTATTAAAAAACTAGCCACCTCTACAAGTTCCTAAAACAAACCGTAACCATTTAAAAAACAGACATTTACATTTGAGCTTCATTTACATCTCGTTTTGGTCGCATAAAACCGGCAGCTGTAATATTAAAATTCGTTTTACAAGCATCAGAAAACTGCGTATAACAAACGTATTCCAGTTATTGAATTTTATGAGTTATGCCCTCTATCGAAGCTCGGAGGCAACTGTACCTGCGGTCGCCTTGTGCAATGTGATCGCCGCCATTTTGGATCGCAGCGCAATAGAGCCAACGGCACTTTATTCGTCGACTACGATGGCTGACACACTTACGATCCGTGCATATAAAGCACTCACACCGCCCCACACAAGCACACTTACTCACACACCGAGTATTTGGGGTCTTGGATCATTCCCATTCCAGTCGCTTTCCCACTTACTTTACATAATAACAACCACACACATAACGCCCGTAAACTGGTACATACCACCACACAGTCAGGCGGGGTACTAATACGCTTATAAGTCTTTATTTGCGTGCTTTTGTTGGCTATAAAATTGTTTTTTCTTTATCATAATTAAATTCATGGTTCGTGTATCATCTTCAAAAAACCAAAACCAAAACCGAAAGAAACACTCTCTGGATCGCTCTCGCTCTCCTTCTCTCTCTCTCTATCTGTGGGCACTTAATTCGTGAGCCGCAAGGTGAGTTGTACATACAGACATACCTTCGTATGTACAGTCATATTTACCTCGATCATTTCTATTGTCCACACACGTTCGCTAGACAAGGCCGGCACGAGGGAGAAGAAAGGGATGCCGGATCCCGTGTGTGTGTGTGGCGTGGCTAGAAGATGAACTGTGTTGCCACATTACAATTACCATTACAAAAGTTACACGATTTCTTCTGAAACTATAATTTAAAACTATATTTATACATTTTTTGAAATTAAATAGGGAATAAATATTAGGAATATAAACATATAAAATAAAAATATAAACATAGTAAAATCCATATTATTTATTTATATTTAAGTTATATTTAAGACAACTTTCGACATATACATATTATCTATAAGTCCACTCTAAATACCTACATATATGTCCCATATAAAATATTTGTTCAACATTGTATAATAACGATTTTTTCTAAATTCCCCAGGGAGAAATAAACATAGGTTTTGCTATTTCTATTAGTAATAAATTCTAACTAGCAGATATAGCCTTTAAGAAAAATATCTCAACAATATCTTTATAGAAAACAATATTTCACTTTTGGCATAAATGATATACTTTGAATTTAGAATAAATTGAAATATTAGCACTTTCCTTTTAAGATTAACCTTTTCAGGTAATATTTTCACACATAAGTACATTAAAAATATCTTAAAAATTCTTTATCATTTTTCCAATCTATTTATTACACATATTTTTTTATTTAATGATTTTAAAATTAAGTTGTCGCTCTAGTTCCATTATTCCGATTATAATTCTTGCATTTCTGTTTAAATTTCTTTCCAGGGTACTTTCTCCCTCGATAATGCTCCCCCCATTTCTACTTTTAGTTGTGTTTGAATTTAATTACGCTGCCGTTGGCTCTACGAGTTCCATCATCCAATCTAAGGCCGTGGGGTAATTTCAAGCAAAACGAAAGCGCCACCCATCCGAAGATCTCATTTATAATGCCCGTTGCCTTCTCTCTCTCAGACGCCCTCTGTATTGTTGTGTTATTCAAGTTTCCCCCACAGACTTTTCACGTACACGTAGTATTTCTTTTGATAATTTCATAATCATGTTTCTATTTTTCACATTGATAACTCAGCCGGAGATCACCGGAACTGAGAGCTTTATGCAGCGCAGCTTCGAACACGGCCCAATGCGAGTGTCAATAACTCATCGATGACATCGAAATGCTGGTCGCCAACGCAAATGCTTTCCCCTCACGAAGATCTACCGGAAAAACTAGGAAAACCCGCTTGGAATTGCTGCACGAGCTGCAAGATAAATTAAATGTCATTTGCCCCGTGTGTTCTATAAAATATATACTGATATATTTCCCTATTAGGCCCTGGAGTAACCTGGATGACTCCATTAGGGGAAAATTAAGAAATCCGCCGGATTTTAAATCTTGATCAATGCTGTGATTTGTTCAGACTTACAAATGATATACATTGATCATGAAATGTAAGGGGATCAGGCTTCGATTTTGCTTTATAATTAGTAATTATTTATTAGGAGGAGTCTATCCTTTTATAAATGTTTACCGGAAACTATACATTTTAAATCAACAGAAAATTAAGAAAAAACATTTGTAAGACGAAAGAAAAGGTCTTACTATATTGAAATATGCAACTTTTATTCTAATTTCAATTTTTTACCCATTTCATTAACTTAAGTGAAGTTAACAAGAACATTTTAATTCCCCTTTAAAGAAATCCATATATAATGCATAAAGAAATAAGCCACAGGAAATACAAATAGATTAGATCACCTAATATTCTATGTTTTTTGGACTTTAATAAATATATATTCAAGCTTAATGGCCTTAACTAAAAATATTTAAAATAATTCCCGCTTCACTGACATTTATCAAACAAAAAATAGACAGCTAAAAAAAGTGAGCAATGGAACAACACGAGAACCATTCGGAATAATATCAAAATCACACATTTGTCATATACAGACGCCATTAAAAGCAACCTGAAATACTGATTCTTTCTATTAAAAATAAACTTGAACCACCCACGAATTCAATTGTTGTTGTTCATATTATTTTTAATTTTTTATATTTCTTCATAGCAATTTCTTTGGACTATTGAAATGCGTACCAAAAATCATTTAGACAGATCGTGGCATTAAAATATACGTACACATCTGCATATATGTATGTTAACCGAAAAATCAAGCGCAAAACAACCGAATATTTTAATTAGAGTGTAGATAAAAAGCAGCAACAACAAAGGAAATGAGAAAAAACGAGCAGCGGCAACTCAAGGGAAAGGGGGATGCGATGCTGGCGGTGGCAGCAACAAATATTAACAATAATTATACCCAAAATATCAAGGCGCGACACCTATTCCATATAAATTTAAGCTTTCCACAATTTTTTTCTCGTTCACTCTCGATAAAAATAACATTCCACACGTACACAAGCGAACGGAGGGGGTTCTTCGGGTGGAGGAGGGCGGAGAAATAGATTTGGGAAGTGAATTTCGAACAGTACCTACCCATATATACTCATATATATATATATACAATATATATCCTAGTGAGCGGAGGCTGTGGGTAAAAATAAATACAAATGTCGCCGGCATCAATAAGATATAAATTAAAAGTGTACTACAATCCCAATGTTAATTAGAGAAGCACGAATGGGAGGAAAGCACGAGGGGAAGGCAAAGAAAAATGGAGCGAAGAATCCAAGAGAATCTCCACTGAGAATACTGTAAAGATCTCCTATAAAAACTGGGGAATATTAATCTTAGTTAAATATTTAACATCCTCTCTTAGCCAATGCTAACTCTTAGTTATTAATCTCTAAAAATAATTATATATTAAATAGAGATCTATTAGTTATAATGCAATATAAAAGTATTGATTTCCTGGAAAATAATTGTATTTTAATATTTAAAATATATATTTTTATAGATATTTCTCCAAGTGCGTTAATCTTATATACCTTTTGATGATCTGATCAGTCCGTAGCGCTCCCGCTCCAGTAGTATTTAACGCTATCCCCCACCTACAAGATATCATACTTCCCATCCGATTTCATACCTCCCTTCCAGCCGAATTTCACTCGCTCCAGTGGCAGCGCTTGACATGCTGTCGTGTATCTATTAGATACATTAGCCACCGCATGCTGCATCCACGGATCGCTGCATCTTCTTTGGGGCAGCGACGGGCCCGACAATTCCGATGTTTTCGTATTTGAAGTGTTTTTACACGTAAATTTATTTTGTTTTTGTCGCGTTTAATAAAGTCGCATCTGCCGTGGGGTGCCGTGCCGCCACCTTATAGCTTTCCCCAAAAGCAGCGCCGAAAAGTGGGAGGAAAACTTTATTTATTCCAGCCCCAGGCAGCTTAATGACTTCCTGCAGGGAAATCTGGGGCCAGGGCGAGATTATAGTGCGGTAGCAGTGTTATATATCATTAATGTATATAGATATAGACGAAGAAGTCTTAGGACTTCAAATTATTCTTTCTTTTGTACCTATGAGAAAGTTAAATAAATTATTTTCCTCAAAATGCAACATTCTACAATAGTTGTGTATTAAGTTTTGACTCTAAAAAAAAAGTTTTTAAATTAAATATGAGCATCATTGATAATAACTTGCTGATTTTCTTATATTTGCTAATGATACGTTTCATTCCCCCCTTTCCTCCTAAGCTGAATATAAAATCTTAGAAACTATCTAAGTCCGCAATAATTTCATTACTTTGTTGAAGTAGTTGCATTAAATCCGCTTTAAATTATCTGTGGGCGGAATTTACACAAAGACAGCACATGTGCAAGTTGCGTCATTTGTATTATAATTTCAAATGAGTGCAATTGATTTATTTTAATCCGCGTCGATTACTCACTGGATATTCCAATAAAACATAGCCGGCTTTAGTGTAATAACCAATTCGAGCTGTTAATAAAATATTAGCGAACTACTAAGTTAATAAATTGCAATGTAAAAGTGTAAATGTATTCCCCATGTGAATAAATAAAAAGAGACTAGTTCAATAGTTGTATTTCTAAATTCCTAAAGATTCGAGATATATTTTAGTAGGATTTTTATTGAAAAAAATATTAACTAACCGTTTCTTTAACTGATTGACCAAATTAAAAAAACAGTGTATTCAGAATCCTTTTACTACAAAATTAACACAAGTTGTTTAATCATTTCTTAAGAATAGTCTGCCGCTGATTACAAAATCACAGGGACTCACATTGAAGGGATTTTTCCGGGACCCCATACATACCTACATTGATTTGTCGTTAATACTAAGCAAAAATGTTCCAATGTTAAAGATGCTTATAATTGTTTACTGAATCTAAAAATAAATTATGTTGATCAAGGGCGAATTAATTCATAGTAACTATAATTTTTCGCACTTAACACCATATAAATCGAATTAATACATTTCTTCTCCCTTTTTTTTTCTTCCGTGCCTGAAATTCAATTAAAAGTTTACTCAAACTTTAGGAACAATTTATTAAAGCAGACTTGTTTAATTTTAAATGCTAAGGGATTTCTGTGTTTCAGTTTTTTTATAAATTTTGATAAATAAAGATTTTCCAGAAATTTGAAGAATAATGAAGAATTATTTCGTAAAAATTTTCAGCGTCTAAAATTTGTTAGTTATAATTGAAATTGTTTTTATAATATTTTTAAACTATCTGTCACACCCAAAAAAAAATCGCCATAGAAACTATACTATTGTTACATGAATTCTAAACTCTTGAGTATTAAAAATTTCTTAATAAGATGCCTATTAATTTGATACTACGAAAGTATACATTTTATACTCATCTGCACCAAGACTTCAGAATAATCTCTAACGCGATAAACAGAAAAGCACTAAATTCCAGCTAACGCGATATGTTATCGAGTTTTCGATGTAGGTTCGTATAAAAATAATACTCGAAAATACACAATTGAAACTTTAGAGTATAAAAATTATACTTTGTAGTATATATTTGATATTTTGAAGTATAAAATTTATACTAAACCCGTTATACTACTTGAGTATACTTTTAAGACAACGCGCAGAAAGGTTAAACTCTTGTTTTTTTTTGGGTGTAGTTATAATTCAAATTTTATTAATAAAATTTATAAACTATCTGTCACGTGTAATTTATAATAACTATAATTATTTGCACTTATCGCCAGATAAATCAGTTGAGTCTCCACTTTTTGCTACCGTTTCTCCCCAGTCTTCTGGCAGCAATTCTGCAATTCAATTGGTCGGACTCTCCGGACTCTTTCTTCGCTCTTCGCTGGCGTTCTTCTCCGTCTTTCGTGGCCTTCCTCTTGCCACCTTGTCTAGTTGGAAAAGTAAACACAGTCTGATTGTGTGGCTTAGATAATAGTAGGCGGTGCGGGTGTGTGTGTGCGAGTGTGTCTGTGGCTAAAAAAGGGCGCAACATGTTTGAAGCGAACATCAAACATCGAACGCGAAGCCGTCAAACATTTTGGTGCGCAACGCCGCTTCGTGTTTTCATTTGTACCACGAAAACAGGAATCCGTAATTCTTATTACTCGCAGTGAGATTCAGTTTCTGGCGAAGACTCAGTACAATTTCAGAAATCAGACGGGCAGCAAGTGTCGTGGTTCAAGTGCGGCTAATTCACACATTCACCAATTTGGCTTATTTCTGTGTTTGACACTTTGTTTTGGTTTTTATGAGACTTTATTGCGCTAAGCGCTAGTGAACTTAAAATAAATTAAATAAAAACAGGAACTACAAGAAATAATAAAATAAAAAGAAAATACAAAAACCAAAACTAGAACTATTAAAGAACTAAAAAAATATCAGAACTACAGAATATAATAAGAATTTCAAAAACCACAAACAGTAACATAAAATTAAAATAATAAACTTAAAATAAAAAGAAAACAAAACTATAAGTTACTTAAAAACATACAAAAACTAATGAATCACATCAAAAAACTCATTTAAACCAAATACAATACAAAATATAAAAAACAAAGGAAATAAATTACAAAATTAATAAAATAAATGTGAAAACTAGAAACATTTGTAAACTTTGCGCAAATATTACCTTAAAAGTCACGCAAACTGTGCAAAAATACATTTAAATAAAATCATACAAACATCCGTTATTAATTCTCATATAAATGATTTAATTTAATATTATGAAAACTGGAAAAACATGCATAAACTTGCACAAACAGCAGTAGTTGTAACATCTATTCCAAGACTTAAGGCAAAAGCAGCGAAAACAAGAACTGCATTCCCATAACAGCAACGCGTCGGCAAATTGGCATAAATAAATAAATAAAATCACTGCCTTTCTGGCTTTTTGCTCTTTTTTTTACAACCTGAATTTTTATGAATGAATGCAGCGAAAAAAAAAAACCGCAACGTAAGAGCGAGACGGAGCTAGTCGCGTGCACAGGAGCGAAGTCGGCGTTGGCGGGTAACGGGAAAAGCGGACAGGTTGTCAAAGTGGGGGCGACAAGAAGTCACCGTTCGATCCGTTTTTCCCCGCCTCATCACCACCCACCCACCGCCCCATAATATTTTTTGTTTTTCTTTTTCGCTCATCACTTGTCACTTTGTTGTTGTTTCTTTTTTTTTTTTTTTGCCTTACGTCTGTCAGCGGCTGTCGCACACAAGCACAGGCAGACACACATAGCAGCAAATAAAGCGACACTCGCATGCAGCAATTGTTGTCGTTGCAAAATTAATAACGGAAGTTGTGCATTTTATTAATAAAAACGAAATTCGCTCAGAACCAGATTCACACAATCAGAATCAGAATCAGAAAAACCAGAACACGAAACGAGCTGCGAAAAAAAAGACATAAAAAGTGCAGCGCGCTTCTCTATTGCTTCTTCGTTTTCGTTTTGCTTTCACGCTTCTTGGAAAATGCAAGAAACCAAGAAATCGCAGTTGCTGTTTTAGTTGTTGTTTTCTTTTCGCATTCCCCCTTCTCATTACCTTTGTTGTTGTTGCAGCTCTTGCTGTGCAGTGTTGAAAAACCAAACTAAATTCCAAATCGGCTAAAACGAAAGAGAAGTGTTAAAAAAAAGAAGTCCCATATTCAATCACCAAAAATAGAAAAAACAACCACAAAACAAATAGCAAAAAGGTCGAAATCCTTTGAATAATAACCCTCAGTGTTTCAAAAGTGTTCAAATTTTACAATTGTTGTGGCGTCGCCTTCAGCGTTTCAAATAAAATCTTAAAACTGTGACCGTGACTTTAACAGTGACTGCATCACTGCATCATAGTGATCTGGTAAAGAAAATTCAAGGAGACAACACTACCAGCGGTAAGTTTTTCAAATGAAGTATTTTTTAAATTAATTCATATTTATATAAAGTATAGTCATTTCCAGTTAGAGAAACCCTAGTTAGAAAATCTACAATAAGTCTAATTCCATTTTTAATGGGAGGAATTAAGTAAGAAATTAGTATTCGATATCTTAAATATTATTGGAGATGGGATAGAATATATTTTTGATTTCTAGAATCAAGTGTTTTCAAATATTCCAAAACAATATCTTACTATAATGAATTCAGAGCAAATACCAATTAAATCTCTGAGATGCCAAACAACCATACATTTGTTTTGCAGTATGCCGGCTCTTGCAGCGTTACTCATCTTTATATTCCAATGCCTTTGCTCAAAGTAAGCAATATTATATTATAAAGATATTGAAATATTTAAAACGTTTAATAGACTAATTATTTTAAGTGCTTTATTCTAATTCTAAAACAATTGCTAAATCATGTTTAAATAATTATACAACCACTTTTCAACTTTAAAAGAGTAATCCGAATTTGGACCAGGTTTAAAAACCGTAGTTTCCTGATCAATATTAACCCGATTTACCCACATAAAACTGAACTTACTGTAAACTAGAACTTTAGCTCTTAAATGGCCAAGCGTTTCAGTCTTCGATTTTGTTTTACATAAATTAAATTGGGTTATCAAGTTTTTAGTGACGCCAAACTTTATTTGCGATCTCTCCCAATGATCGTAAAGCGAACTTAATGGCTTACAAATAAAAAACTGACTTACAAAAGGCGTTAACATTTTTGGGAGTCATAGAAATTTTCTTTAAGCTGGCAAAATGCGATGGATCGGTTTTACACGCTTCCATGATTGGCCCCGAAATGGTGTCCTCTTCGGATTTGATAAATGGATCTATTGGCATTTTTTTTTCGAAAATATTTTCGGGGGATTTTCGAGGCAGTAATTGCCAACTTATTTCAGTCAGTGGCAGAGTATGGCCAATAATGGTAATAGCAGCAGCTAATGAACCCCGGACCTCTCGGTGGGATTTGGGATCCGAGTGCGATGCCGCGTAAGTGTGGATTCCTCGCCTCGGCGAGTGTTGCTTTTTATTTTTCACCAGCGCTGAAAACAAACACAAATAGATGTGTGTGGAAACCTGTGAAAACAAAAGGGGAAAACCGGGTGCAGGGGGGCCCAAACAATTAACGCGTCGCTGTAATTACAGCAAATGGTAAAATGGTAAAACAAAAAATGTTTGGGAACAACTAACCGAAAAGAGACACAGAGGGAAAAATACAAAATATTAATAATCAATAGCCCGCTAAAAGGCAGCGGCCAAGCTGGAGTCGGTCGAGTTGGTCGCGATGGTTGAGGCAATTTTATCGGTCATTGAACGACCGAGTCCAAGTCCGAGACCAAGACAGACTTTACAGAAAGCCAAGACTCTTGGAGCTAAGAAATTATGCCAAAAACTCGGACTTGCCGCCGTAAGAAGCGATCGGTTTTTGGTTAATTACCGCGTCTTGGGCCCAAACCAAATCTCCGTTAACCCCCGGCAGTTAATTACATAAAAACAAGTGATTTGCGTGTGCGCTGCCCACCGGCATCGATTCCCCAGTTCCCCAGCTCTACGTTTCTAAGATTTTTGTTCGTTTTTTTCTTCTGCTTCTTCTTTCGTTTGGGTAATTTTCAACTCGCCAACTTTCAGCCCCAACTAATTAGCGGAGAAAATCTTTGGCAGAAGCCGAAGCATGGCCCATTTGTTGGTTGAACTCTTTGGCGGTTGATTGAAGTGATTGAAAAACAGGTGACCTTTTGAAAAAGTAGCATGTGTCTTACATTTAAATTGAACAATGATCATGCTTTGCATACCGGTTCTTATTGATATTTTTTTGGAAAATTAAATTTCTTTAAACTCACACATTTTTATTTTAAACTACACACAAAAAAAAAAAAACAAGAGCTTAACCTTTCTACGCGTTGTCTTAAAAGTATACTCAAGCAGTATAACGAGTTGAGTATAACTTTTATACTTCAAACTATCAAATGTATAATACAAAGTTTAGTTTTTATACTCTTTAGTTTCAATTGTGTATTTTTGAGTATTATTTTTATACGAACCTACATCGAAAATTCGATAACATATCGCGTTAGCTGGAATTTAGTGCTTTTCTGTTTGTCGCGTTAGTGATTATTATGAAATATTGGTGCAGATGAGTATAAAATGTATACTTCGTAGTATTAAATTGATAAGCATCTTATTAAGAAATTTTTCATACTCAAGAGTATAGAATTCATGCAACGATCGTATAGGTTCTATGATGATTTTTTTTGGGTGTACCCATGAAACTGCGATTTCCTGCCTTATCCTTTAATCATTCCTGATACATTTTCTCACCGTGAAATCCCTTCACTTTTCGTTTAAAGTTTGTGAAAATGAATCAGAGTGTAAAGCACACTTTTAGCAGTCAGTTTCTCGCTCTAAAACTGTGTATCATTTCATTATGTCTCGAATCATTGCTCCTGCTCCCTTCGCCCCTTTTTGCTTAGCTTCCGAATGACCTTTGGATGGCGCCGTCTTCTCCGCCCCATCAGTTTCCTGACCGTCTCCCTTCCCCACAATTTATCATAAAAAATAAAAGTTTTTTTTTTTGGCTTTTTACGAACCTTTTCATGGGGTTTTTTGGCCCCCCTGCGGTCAAATTTTTTTGGAATGAGGCGGGGAGCAAGCTGGACAATCGGCGCCGTGACTGCGTTCTAGATAAATAAGCATTCTTAATTATCCCTTTGCCTCGTTCTCTGGGGTGGCGAAAAAATGTTATAAACAATGGAAACCGCGCACTTAATGCGTTTTCTGTTTTCCACAACACAACTCTTGAGAAGGCAGCGGCAGGGCAAGTATTTTTCTTCATATTATTCATTATTTCATGGCGCAAAAAGAAAATGTTTTTATTGCCTGCGAAAAAGGGTATAAAATGCCCCAGCGCCAGTGCCATTAGCCAAGGACCGACCAACAACAATTCCAATCAAAAGGCGGGCCAAAAAGAAATTTCAAAGTGGCCAAAAGGCGAGAGATGTGCAGTGAAGGGTGGAATATACATTATATATATATTTGTGGAACGTTCGAAGGAATGCCGTCGGGTGGGTGAGATTTGGATTTGGCTGTGGCTGTGGATTTCTGGCCCATGACAGGCCAGTGACTTTCCACTTTTTCGCATGTGAGCAAATGTGTAATTGAAGTTCCGCTCGGCAATAATGGGCCAAGAACGAGCTGGGAAACAAAGAAAATTGGGAGAAAGGACTTCGAGGACCTGGCAATCGGATTCAATTGTTCTTCTTTCACTCGCCGACGGCGCCTTGGTCGCCCAAAGTCGTTGCGATTGCTGCCACATGAGTTGGCACAAAATCACAAAGAATCACACAGTAGAAATCACCAACGAAAAGTGCACGAAAAAGTGCAGCGAAAATGATGTGGCACTTTCTCAATGCTATACCTGCCATGTAAATCATCATCATCACACAAAAAACATCCTTCGAAAATATTATTATTACTGCAGGCAGAAGCCAAAGGGCTTAAGGGGAATATCATCGTAGTCCCTGCATCGATTTGGAAAAAATTCTCATCATAATATTTGCAGTTCGTCTTCGGGAACTTGTAACGTCACCGATTTGAGGACGTAAGCCAGCCAACGTAAACATTTGCCGTAAGGCGCTGATTTACAGTGGGCCCTCGATGATAACTTCAGCTTATAATAAGGATAAGTGGAAAAGGAAAGCTAAGAGTTGCGATGCCACAGTATTTTTTTACCCTTGCAGAGGGAATTATAATTTTGACCAGATGTTTGCAACGCAGTGAAGGAGGCATCTCCGACCCCATAAAGTATATATATTCTTGATCAGCATCACCAGCCGAGTCAATCTAGCCATGTCCGTCTGTCCGTCTCTCGGTTTCTACGCGAACTAGTCTCTCAGTTTTTGAGCTATCGAGCTGAAATTTTTAGCACAGTCTTATTTCTTTAGCACGCAGTATATATGTCGGAACGACCAAAATCGGATTATATATCCTATAGCTGTCATAGGAATGATTGCGAAATTAATGTAAAAAAAAAATTAACTTCTCTGTTTTTCAACGTATTTCTATAAATTTAGAGATATAGCAGTTTTTTATGCTTTTAGAATTACGGTTTTAATTTCATTAAGATCGGACCACTATATCATATAGCTGCCATAGAAGCGATCGGTCGATTTATATGAAAATGTAAAATTCTACATGTAAAATGTAAAATTTACAAAATTCGATATTTTTTCAACATTACTAAAATGGTTCGATTTTCAATGATCCAATTGCAAAGTGCAAGGATATACCAACCTCGGTTTACCGAAGTTAGCTTTCTTTCTCGTTTAAGATACGCTTAAAGGAATTATCTATCTAACTCTAAGAAAGCTAGAACAGTTTAACCCCACTGGTGGTTTGCTTACATTCCGTGCATTCTATGAGTGTGTAGGCAGAGGCCGGGCAGAAAAATACGCTCACTCGGACCTTGGGCAGAACTGCCTTAAATCCTTATTTTTTTATAGGAAAATCTGAATTATCCTTATTAAGCTGTTAAGTAATAGCGGGCTTAAATATTAAATCTTAATATCATATTTAGAATAATCTGAGCTCTACAAAATTCCGTTACTCTTGTAATGTAATCGAGACTTCACCGTTAAGGACGTAAGTAGTTGGCGTTACGAACTGCAGATTGCAGGTGAAGTTACTTTGTTTTTCTTGTGCTTCCTCTTTCTCCTCTTGTTCTTCTTCTGCTGGTGCTGCCCAGCCCACGACCTAAAAAAACGATTTCTATATGTTATAGAGCGAGTGGGTGTGGGTGTAAGTGTGTGTGCTGTCTGTGTGTTTAGTATTATCAAATGCAATTTTCTAACGCAGTCGCACTTTCGACGATGACAGCAGCGACGTCGACGCTGGCAGAGGCAACAATGGCGACTGCAGGGCCCCCCCCCTTCCGAAGCAGCAAAAACAACAAAAATGCCCCCGAACAATTGCAGTTTTAAGTGAAAATAAAATGCATGACAACAACAGTGGCAAAGGCAGCAACAACAACAATGCATGCCTAAAACCTAATAAAAATTCAAATTAACATTTGAAAGAGTGAGCCAGCAAATAGGCTAGAGCGAGCGAGAGAGGGAGAGCATTGCAACGAGCGACAGAGATGGGCACACGGCGAGAGCAAGAGAGCAGGCCAAAAGAGCGGGACAGCGAGAGCGACGCAATAGCTGAAAAAGCTTATGAAATTCTATTAATTTTTGAACAAAACGGAATGTAATCCCTGCGAATGACCCATTGCCACCCCCAACCACGCCCACCGCTCCCCATTTCTAATCGGAAAACCGAAAAGTTCCGATGATGCAGCGTCCAAAATAACGTTTGTATGTTTGTTTTTGCGTATTTTGTTGCACTTTTGTTTTTGTGCTATCTCCGTTTTTGTAGCTGTATTCGCAACTGTCTGTGCTGGTGTATGTGTGTGTCTCGCGTTGTTTTTGTTGTTGTTGCTCTGGTTGTGCAGATTGCAGACACTCGCATAATAATGCAATTTGCCATCTGCCATTGGAACGACGTCGCGTCGTTCAACGTTCTGCGTTCAGTTCCGATCCAGATTCGACGTCACGCGCCAAAAAGACGTCGTCGACGTTGTTGTCTGGCCTCTGGATGTGTCCGTGTGTCTGTTAGTCTGTCTGTTTATCTGGGTGTCTGTGTGCCTCTATGTCTGTCTCACTTCCCCCTGGATCCCCATTCCCTAAGCATACAAACTCTGCTTAAAATGTACAGTAGACACTCGCAAATGGGAGCAGCTTTATGTAAAGGAATTTTGTAGAAAAACGAGAAAGAAAGCTAACTTCGGTAAACCGAAGTTTGTATACTCTTGCAGTCTGCAATTGGATCATTGAAAATCTAACCATTTTAGTAATGTTGAAAAAACATCGAATTTTGTAAATTTTAGATTTTACATGTAGAATTTTACATATATAGTTGTCCGATCTTAATGAAATTAAAACCGTAATTCTAGAACCATAAAAAACTGCTATATCTCCAAATTTATAGAAATACGTTGAAAAACAGAGAAGTTACAATTTTTTTTACATTAATTTCTCCATCATTCCTTTGGCAGCTATAGGATATAGTAGTCCGATTTCGGTCGTTCCCAAATATATACTGCGTGCTAAAGAATTAAAACTATGCTGAAAATTTTAGCTCGGTAGCTCAAAAACTGAGAGACTAGTTCGCGTAGAAACCGACAGACGGACAGACAGACAGACATGGCTAGATCGACTCGGCTGGTGATGCTGATCAAGAATGTATATACTTTATGTGGTCGGAGATGACTCCTTCACTGCGTTGCAAACATCTGGTCAAAATTATAATACCCTCTGCAAGGGTATAATAAAATATGTTCTTTTGTTACATATGTACATTATCTACACCTCTAAACCTAAAGTATTTTTCATATATTTTTATAATATTGATTAGTACGTATACGTGATATTAATAGATTCAAAAAATCATAGCATACTTTTTAGCGCTTTACGGAGAGGTTTAATTTAAAGCAATGTATTTTTATAGTAGATTATTTGTAGGGCTTTCTATGACTTTAAAGTTTGAACATAGATAGCATAAAAAAATATTAACTATGCTACAATTGGTTCAACGTTGTGTCATCCGAGTGAATACTGTACCAATAAAGAGGACACCGTGCTGCACCGGAACACCGGTGCTGCCCTGCTGCCACCTGCAGGCTGCTTGTCTTTGGCACTCGCACACTGGCACTGGCCCGAAAACCAACACTCTCTCAAAAGGACTCCCGTGCCGTGACTCCTGCCGTTTGATGTTTTTTTGGGGCCTCTTAGCTGCTCTCTTTGCTCCCGTTTATCGTCGCGCCCCCACTCGCCCTTCTCCGATTTCTTTTTTCGCTGCTGCAGTTGAAGGCCTCGAAAATCGCCTTCGGCTTTTGTCGGCTGCGAAAATTCGCGACGCGACTCGACGCATTCGCGATTCTTTTTCAGCTTGTTCCTTTTTTTTTTTACGTTGTGTGTTGTTGGTGTTGGTGTGTGTGCGTTGATTTTGCGATTTTTGTTTTTGTCCTTTTTTTCGCGCAGTTTGCGAGTTTTCCACGAAAAACAGCTGCAAAAAAGCACGTGTCATCGCTGACTCGCCCATTTCAGCGTGTGCGTTTTCCCCCCACCCTCATTTTCCTACCCACTTGCCTCCCTTTTCATGGCCGCTTTTCCCCGCTTTTCCTCGGTTTATTTGATTTTTATGCTTGCGGATTTTCTTTTGATTTCGCCGTTCGCGATTGTTGTTCTTGCGTGAAAACTGTTTTCGTAGACAGGACAAATCGGGGATTCCCCCACGATGATGATGACGATGACGAGATGATGACGATGTCGTCGGTTTTTGGCGGTGAATTCCCAACCTGCCCCCTTAAAATAAATGTGGGGAAAGGCAGCGGATTTGCTGCTGCAGTTCTTTGGCAGACTTTTGCCATTTTCTCCGCCGCAGCCAAATTATTGATTTGATTTCTCGATTTGGCCGCGAGCCAAGCGCCAACTTACTTGGTTAAAAGCAAACAACGAAAATACTGCTTAAGATTGCACAAACACACACATATCACACAACACACCCATAACGACACACACACACACAGAAAAGATACAGTGGTCGCCCGGAAATCAGATAAGCCAATTAATGTTTTGGGAACAATTATATTATTTTTATTAAAAGTTTTAAATATAAATACAACTAAAGGAAAAAGGTGCCATAGGAAATTGTAAACAAGTTTTTATACCCGGTACCCATAGGGTACAAGGGTATTATGGGTTAGTGCCAACCTCTGTCCGTTCGTGTGAAACAACAGATCTCAGAGACTATAAGAGCTAGAGTTACCAAATTTGGTGACAACATTGAAATCTGTTGCACACAGATTAAGTTTGTTTTAGAATTTGGCCACGCCTACTTCCGCCCTCAAAAATCATAAAAAACGTAAAATAAGCTATACTCATTATTTTCGGGTTAAAGTTAATAGATACAAAAAATGAATAAAATATAGCGGACGTTTCCTGAAAATTTCAGTAAAATCGGATGATAAACATGGGAGATATTAGCAATAAGGTTAGAATTTTAAATGTATCATTCATATTTAAGTATGACATTAAATTGTTTAGGTCAGGAGCTAATTCGAGAGGCGATTTATTTTAAGAAGTATCGAAGTAGAGTATGACAATGTACATATGTACAATTTTAAATAGCCTTTTAGTGCAGGGGTCCGCACGGCCCTATCCCGCGGGATAGGATTTTTCTCTGTCGGCGTCGCTGCCGCTCACGCATAGTATGCACAAAAGAGAACAGAAGAATCAGTGAAGACTAATTGTAATTATGTGTCTAAATTTAGCTTTTTTTAGCGTTAAATAGCTAGTTTTTAGGTTATAGCTAATTTTGTTGCCATATAACAATATATTTTAGCTGTTTTTTTTTCT
>VNJZ01010297.1:0-15257 GCA_008042795.1 Drosophila asahinai | reverse complement strand
CCAAATTATCAGACTTACGAACAAAATGACGGCTGAAGAATACAAATCCATATTGGAAACAGTTATAGTACCATATGCTGTGGAAAATATGTCACTCCGTTGGATATTTTAAAAAGACAATGATCCTAAGCACACCTCAAGGCTTTTATCTTAATTTTTCGAGGACCAAAAAGATGAAGTTCTGAAGTGGCCAAGCAAATCCCCCGACCTAAACCCCATAGAAAACTTGTGCGGAGACTTAAAAAAGAAATTGGCAAATAATTTTTTTTCAAATACCGTAACAATATGGGATGCTGTCCCTAAATAGTCGTATGAGACATCAGTATAAACCTGCCAGGCTTTTTTTAATAGTATGCCCAAAAAAATAGCTGTAGTGACCACAAATTGAGCTGGATACACCTGATACTAAGTTGAAAAATACGAATTTAGCTAAAAAAAAATCCAAAATAGAAATTAAACTTTTTTTCTCACCAACACATGAAATGTACCTATTATTATGATCAGACCAAAAACGTATCTAAGACAAAAAGTTATCTACTTTCTGTTATAATATTATCCTATGATACAATTAAGTTTATTTTATTAAAAACAAATAGTTAAAGAACCAATGAGACAAAATTTAAAGTTAAAAATAATGAAGAAAACTTTTTCTGTTACCTCAAAGTCTAAGTTGATGTGTGTACCTATTAATATGATCAGGTGTGTACATACACATGTACATACATATGTACATACATACATATGTACATACATACGTATGTACATACATACATATGTACATACATACATATGTACATACATACATATGTACATACATACATATGTACATACATACATATGTACATACATTCATATGTACATACATATGTACATACATATGTACTTACATACATATGTACATACATATGTACATACATATGTACTTACATACATATGTACATACATACATATACATATATGTATGTATGTATGTATGTATGTATACATATATGTATATGTACATACATACAAATGTACATACATACATATGTACATACATACATATGTACATACATACATATGTACATACATACATATGTACATACATACATACATACGAACATACATATGTACACACTTACATACATCCGGTCCCGGCAATAAAAAAACAAGTGTTTTCTACAATCGGATAACTTTGCATCTAGTAATAACTTTCACATACAAATCTACATACATTCATATGTATGTACATATGTATGTCCAATCATAACTACAAAACGCAGTTTAATTGGCAAAACCAAATCATTACCGTTTCATCTGATGCAACTATGTAACGTTCCCATTGGAGCATTTGGGGAATTGCATTTTAGAATTCATGCATATTTGTGAAAATGGCATACTTCGTAATAAAGTGCCCAAATTTCGCCATTATTCACAACAAAAAAAGCTAACAAACTGAAAAATAGTAATATTAAATTTAAAAAATTTTACACATGTATGGATGTAGTATGTATGTCATTCATTCAAGGTTTAAAATCGTTTCCGTCTACAAAAATTCGAAAATGCAGTTTGGTTCAGTGGAATCGCTTCATTGGAGCTTTGAACTGGATTCTTATTTGAATACATGTATATATAGTACAGCTGCAAAAAAAATAATAGCACTGCCAGCAGTTTTTAAATAGTTGTCCAGCTCACAATTTTAGTTTTAGGGAAATGTTGAATAAACTTTTAGAAATGGGAGACTATAGCTAATCTAGAAATGAGTCAAAAATTATAACCATAGCTTAGGTTTTCAAGTTATTTAAGAAGCTTTCCCAAAAATGATCAAAAAAAAAATGTTTGAGCTAGAAATATCGAGCTATTAAAACTTAGTTATTCTTCTTCATTTAATAATTAATTAAATATCATTTATAGCCAATAACAGATGTCTAACCCCTTCGCATAGAGTGAAGATGGTTTTGGCAACGTTTCTGGGAAATTTCACTTAGGACACATTAATTTTTTTTCCAATGTGATCTAATGCGGATTGACTTGGAAGCAGTAGCTGCCCTATTGATATCAAATCACAGATTTTGGATAAAATTAGGGTCAAGCGACTGTTAAGGGCGCTTCAAAACTAACCCAAAGGCGTTCAATTGGCTTCATCCTGTTTTTTTTTTTTTTTTTTTTGCTAATGTCCTGTTGAAACAACCTTACAAGTGCGATTTCATATCCTTTAAAAGTTAGCATTATTATCGTTAAAATATTCGCGTACACTTTCTAATCTGGGATGGGTTTGGAGGAAGAGCAGGCCTATATCAGTACACTTGGACGTCCAAGCTTTATGACTGTTGTGGTAGTGAGGTTGGTGTTTTGTGCTTTTTAGATGTCGGACATATAATCGAGATCCCTTTCCACAAAAAAAAAACACCTTGCTCTTATCTGACCACAAAAAAATCCCCAATTTTTGGTATGTTTAATTTTCATGCTCTTAGGCTTATGTCCTGTGTCTCTCATTTAAAGGTGTTTTTTGCAAGGGTATGCAGAGGGAATTATAATTTTGCCATGATATTTGCAAAGTAGTGAAGGAGGATCTCCGACTCCATAAAGTATATATATTCTTGATCAGCATCACCAGCCGATTCGATCTAGCCATGTCCGCCTGTCTTTCGGTTTCTACGCGAACGAGTCTCTCAGTTTTGAGCTATCTAGTCTATATAGTCTTATTTCTTTAGCACGCATTATATATGTCGGAACGGCCGAAATCGGACCACTATATCTTATAGCTGACATAGGAATGATGGCGAAATAAATGTAAACAAATGTTAACTTCTCTGTTTTTAAACATATTTCTTTAAATTTCTTTAAATTTACGGTTTAAAAATTACGGTCTGAATTTTATTTAGATCGGCCAACATATCGTATATCTGCCATAGAAGCGATCGGTCGATTTATATAAAAATATATAAAATTCTACATGTAAAATTGTAAATTTACAAAATTCGATATTTTTTCAACATTTCTAAAATGGATCGAGTTTCAATGATCCAATTGCAGACTGCAAGGGTATACAAACCTCGTTTTTTTTTTTTTTTTTTTTTTTTTTTGCAGCCTTTTGGTTTATGTTGCCTGAGATATGTGTGAACTGTTTGCTCTATCGTATTCGTTTTAGGCTACTTTCAAGCTCAGTAGAAGACTTAAAGGGATCCATCTTGCACTCAGAAATCATTGACATGAAAAGGGGTCAGGAATCGTTTTTGTTCACGTTTTTTAGTCGTTGCCTTCCATTTAATCACATTTTCTATTATTTTATTAGAATACCTCACCAATTAATTTTTTGTTTGTTTTATTTTCATTGGAATATCATTTTTGTTTGTTTGCTTTTCCGCACTGCACTGCATTCCACGTCCTATTACAATGTTTTGTACTTTTTTTTTAGGATTTAAACAGTGAAATTATAATTAAATCTGATAAACAAGTGCTTTCTTTCAAGCCAATTTAGCGAAACTTAAAGGATTTGTTAAAAAATGTTCTAGTGGTGCTTTTTTTTTTTTTGAAGTGAAACTTCTTTATGCCCGTCATGGATTTTCGGGGACGGAGTAAAACCGAGTCAGGATCGTCACGAAAATTGGCGAGATAGCAAGCTGTAACGAATACATTATTGTATATAACAAATTGATATAAAATTATGATTTGTAGATTTTAGGCTACAAAGAACCATTACAAATAAAGAATACATTATTGTACATAACAAATTGATATAAAATTATGATTTTGTTTATATATATTTATTATATCCCATATATATTGTAAATTAATTAAATATCATAACAATGACGATTTTGCTTGTTGATTAAAGGATTAGTTATTATTAATTTTCTTAAATTTTATCGCTAGAAAAGGCTAGTTCCCGCCAAAATGCTGTCGGCGCTGATTCTGAAGTCCTCCTTTGCTGCATTCTGCCCATGAGTAAAAGCGCGATAGCATGCGATCGTTCGTCAGTGAAAAGAAGATATACACATTTGCATACTAATATGCACATACATATCTATTGTTTTGCGGAATCGCAAAACTGCGACTACAAAATATGAATTAACTAAAACTTAATCCGTTTACCCAATAAATATGATTATTTTAGTGAATCAGTTTTTTTTTAAGGGGTAGATGCACTCAGAAGCGTAAAAAAGGTATATTTTAAAAAATTTATTTTTTATAGTAATTAAGTTTATTTTACAAAACTAATTATACAGAGTTTCCATGCAATGCTTTAACTAAATTTCCTCCTCCTTTCTCGCGAGTAGTGCCCCACAGTGACCATTACAGCAGCCTTCTGGATCATTTAAGATCAAAAAACCAAAAGTAAACCTATAGTTTAATTTTTGTTTTAATTTGTTTATTTTGTTTTAATTCACAAAATGGCGGCTTTCCAAACTTTAGACTCTGATTTTCGATACAAAATCAAAAGATAATTGTTAAAAAAAATTGTAATTTTTAACAAAAACCGGTTCCGGTTGGTTCCATTAAAGACTAGTTTTTAATACCAACAAGAAAATATCCAAATTTCATTAATATCTACCGAGTGGTTTTTGAGGTATAGTGGTCACCGAATGAAAAAACTGTATCGCTGTGAGAACAGGGTCTTAAAATACTAGAAGTTTCACTTGTGTCGTACGTAGGCTTGAAACACTTTTTTCTCCTATTTTTACTATTTTTATATTTATTATTCAGAAAATTAAAAAAAAAAAAAAAAAAAAAAAAAAAAAAAAAAGGAAGCTAACTTCGGTAAGCCGAAGTTTGTATACCCTTGCAGTCTGCAATTTGATCATTAAGTCGATCCATTTTGGTATAATTTAAAAAATATTGAAACTAAAGACCAGCGTGTCGAATTAGAAACTAGTTGAATTATTTATTTTTGTTAACTTTTGAAGTTGATGGTGCCATCGTCACTTTTATCTCAACTCGTTAAGAGGTGTTTTTGTTTGATTTTAATTAAAACAAGAAATGAAGCTAACTTCGGTAATCCGAAGTTTGTATACCCTTGCAGTCTGCAATAGGATCATTGAAAGTCGATACATATTGGTAACATTGAAAAAATATCGAAGTTTTTACATTTTTATAACATTTACCTACACATTTTACATTTTCGTATAAATCAACTGATCGCTTCTATGGCAGCTATATGATATAGTTGTCCGATCTTAATGCAATTAAGTAATTCTAAAACCGTAAAAAAACAGCTATATCTAGAAATTTATACAAATTCATTGAGAAACAGAGAAGTTATAATTTGTTTCCATTAATTTTCCGATCATTCCTATGGAAACTATAAGTAATACCGGTCCGATTTGCATTAAATTTAAAATGTATAGCTATAATATAATTAGAAGCTCATATATTTAATTTGAGTCCAATAGCTTTAAAAACAGCGAAAATATGACATTTTGGCTCCATCGTTCCTATGGCAGCTATAAGATATAGTGGTCCGATTCCGACATATGTATATACTAATTGGAATAGAAAGAAGACCATCTGCAAATTTTCTTTCAGGTAGCTCAAAAACTGAAACACTAGTTTGCGTAGCAACGGACAGACAGACAGACAGACGGACATGGCTAGATAGACTCATATATATATATACTTTATGGGGTCGGAGATGCTTCCTTTACTGCGTTGCAAACTTCTGATCAAAATTTTATTATAAAAACATGTGTAAAACATTTTTTTTTAACAAGAACAAAATGGTCTCCAACGGTGCTATTTTTTTTTTCGCAACTGTATGAGATTTGCATGAAACTTAAAATGTATAGCTATAATATAATTAGAAGCTCATATACTTTATTTGAGCCCAATATGTATACATATATGTACATAATATATACATATATATAATATATATAATATATATATATACATATATATATGTACATAATATATATATATACATATATATATGTACATAATATATACATATATGTATATATGTACATAATATATACATATATATATGTACATAATATATACATATATATATGTACATAATATATACATATATATATGTACATATGTATGTACATAGTTACTATTGTAGAGATTTATTTTAGCACAGTATCACATTTTCCGACTGAAAATCACTTTATTGTTCTTCAAGTTTTTTGCCACAATGTGGATGTACTCTCATTCATATTTCTGTTTTGTTCTAATTTATGGCAATTTGCTAATTTGCAATAACAATTTTTCATTTGCACTTTGCTCCGAAAATAGCACAGTGTTGCATTTTGACAGGCAACCAATTTGCAGTGGGTGCGAGGGAGAGATGGCTTCAGTTGCAGTTTGATGTTGAGATACTTCAATGACGGGGACTGTTGCTGTTGCTGGTATTTTCGTCACTGTAGCTGCAATTTCTGTTGCTTTTGGTTTTGCTGTTGCTGTGCTCAATTGACGAGAGTGTTCTTTGTTTTGTGCGAGCGCGTCCTTGACCCAGAAGTCATGTACTTTTGCACAGACATCACCCCTCCCTGAACCACTCGTTTGTCTAGTCGGTTCTCCTCCTTTTGCTGTTTCTCCTCCTTGCCTTTCCTTTGCACCTATCATCAGCTAATGAAATCTATGTTAAGGTCAGCGCCACACGCGGCTGTCGATCCTAGCAAACTGTTAACATGGTGTTTACTAACAGCGTGCAGGCGACAAAAATGTCCTTCTTACTTGCACATGTACCGTTTCCAGAAAATTGGAAGTTATCTACAGTAATCTCTCTCTGAAAATTATCGTGTTATTCGGAAGAATTCACATCTCTAAAATAGCTCAACGAACCTCGTGAGAGTCGTGACTATATTCAAATAGTTGACAAGTAGGCCGCCGGCCGGCCTGTCATCTCTATTTGGCATTTCAATTGGTTTATTTTCGTTGGTTGTGCGACAGTCGAGTGTGTGTTTGTTGTTTCGATTGACGTTCTTTTTGTTTTTTCTGTTTTTTTTTTCTTGCCAGCAATAGGTTTAGTTTTAGTTACAGCTGTAACTTTTCCGTTGACCTTAGATTTTTGTGGATTGTGGATGGAATTCCATCATTCACATGCATTTTTCAGGCAATTAATTAATGAATGACATACTCAAGCGGACCTGAGAAAATACGAATACTGTTTTTTCATTCAGGTTCCTCTGTTTTTATGTTATTGCATTTTCCTGCCATCGACAAACAGCTGATTTCTCTCGCACACTCTTCATTCTGCTTTCTCTTATTGTTTTCTTATTCTTTTTTGCAGACTGCTACAAAGGAACAACAACAACAACATCAACTACAAAAAAGCTAAAACAACAACAAGGAGAAAAGAACGGAAGACTAGAAAATAATCGTAATACACAGAACAATTAGTTATCATTAGAGAAAAAGAAAAAGGAAGAGGGAACACCAAGAAAAACACACTGCAACTAATTCAACTTGAATAATATTTCAAAAGAGCAAAAAGGAAGAAAAGTATTTTTGGCATCAAAAGCAAATTAAAAATAAAAGCAAAAGCGATTAAACAAACACAACACTACACACATACGACACACGACACAAAACTAAAACAAAAGAAAACATTTTTTCAAACTTAACAAGAAGAATCACTTTTAGCCTTATATACAAAAACAAACAAACAAAAAACCAACAAACAAATCAATCTAGTATTAAGCTTAGTTGGTAACAAACACAAACACTATAAGAGCGGCGAGGAATCCAGAAGAAAGAGACCGTTAGGATTGAGAAATTGAGCAAGTAATATTTAAATATGGCCGATCTGTAAGTTGCCTAAAGACTTAAGACCAATACACACCATACAAAATAAATATATCACCGCATTATAAAACACAAAAAACCTAAAAAAAAAAAAAAAAAAAAAAAAAAAAAAACTCCGATAACAACAAGCATTAAAATCCATAAATCTCCCTAAAAGAACATATATGTAAACCCACTTTAACAGCGAAAGGTTTCTTATCGCCCGCGGAGAATCGACAATACAAAAATCTTCTCGAGAGAATAAGGACGAGGCGAAGAAAGATATTGAAGTTGTAGGAAAAAATTCGCGCAAGTGTCTTGTTTCTGCAACTCTAGGAGGACGTGTGGGCACGACAGCAGCAACTCCTCTATCGGCAGTACCTGAATCTGTATTAAATATTATAAAAGGCTTCCCAGTAACTGGGGAGCATGTCACATCTTTTCCACAAGAGAAACTAGGAACTTACCAGCAACAGAACAGGGAAAACCAATGGAAAGCCAACGTTAATTGCGGAAAAGGTAATATATATTCTATAATTATATTAATATAATTTAAAATGTCATTTATTTTTCTTAGATCTAAGCCAAGAAGTGCGTAACGGTGAAAAAAGTCAGGCAAGAGACGGCAATCAAATACCAAATCGTACAGGTAAACATGAGAATAAGAATAATAATAGAAGAACTAAACCAAACTAATTGAATTTACATATTCTGCAGGCGCTCCAAAGAATTCAGATTCATCTTCATCTTCAGATCCAGATTCGAATTCCGACTCCGATTCCGATTCAGATTCTAGCAGCAGTTCATCAAGCGATTCTTCTCGTTCTTCATCCTCATCGTCTTCATCCTCCTCGTCGAATGGAAAAATTGTAATAGAGTCTGGGAAACAAGCCAACAAGGAGGAATCAAGGGAATCTTGGAACATAACAGAAGCACCGGAAGGCGCACATCGACCGGACCAAGGAGAAGAATTTGGTAGAGCAGGCGGCAATCAAATTTTAAATTTTACAAGTAAGTACAACATATTTTTACACTTAAATTCGGCATTGGTAATAAAATAAATATTAATGCATATGTATGAATAATTATTTTATATATTTTAAAGATGAAACATTTTTTTATGACTTTAAATGACTTTTTTAAATGCATGTTTAGTTATGGTATAAAAAACGAATAACTTCTTTAAAAAAAAAAAGTGGTAGAAGAGAGATGGGAGCTACTTTATTTACCTTATTTATTTACTTTATTATCTTCAGACGAGGAAGATAGTCCGGTTATAATTGCGAACCCAAACTCAAATGCCCAGAAACAGCCGGCTCAGCAACAGGCACAAGCAGGACCATTTGGACCACCAGGAAAAAGTCTACCAAATTGTGGAGGTGAGACAAAGAAGTTTTTACACGAATTATACCTAAATTCGGCGTTAAAAATAGAAGAGATATCGATAACTATCGCTAAAGGGGATGAAAAATCGCCAGAAACCTTAACTAAACTGAAATTGAATTTATATATTTTCTGCAGACGGTCTGCAGTCGATCTTGAAATCTTCAAACGAGTGTTCACAAGGGTACAACCCGTTTGGCTATAAAAACAACATCAACAATACCACCTTTGGTTATCATCAACCAAAGGCAACATCCCAAGGAAACGTTGTAACGGAACCTGAGGGACAATCTGTGATTACGATACAGATTCCAACTCAACAACATCAACAAATACAACAACAAATACAACAACAGATACAACAACAAATTCAACATATACAACAACAAGAGCAACAACTCCAAGAACTACAACTACAACTACAACAAAAACAAAAACAGCAACAGCAACAACCTTTGCAAGCTTTAAACGGCACAGAGACACCTTGGGTTCAAGGAATCTATAATATTCCGCCTCCTGGCCTCTTTGTGCCCAACAGCCAAGAATTCAACGGTCTAATAGAACCAGCAGCGTATGCCCAACAAGGGGTACTCGCAAACCAACAGATACACCCAGAGCTAGAGCCACAGCCAGGGATCCCTGAACGGGAGCTACCGTCAGAAGAGCTAAGCAGAACGCAGCAACATCTTAAAAAAAACAAATTTTTAGAAATTCAATTGGAAATAATATCACATGCGAAGCACCAGATAGAGGTTGAACTAAAGAAAGAATCACTAAAACAATCACCATTACCACCAGCAACACCAATACCATTACCAACACCAACACCAACACCAATACCAATACCAATACCAACACCAATACCAATACCAACACCAACACCAACTCCAACACCAACACCAACACCAACACCAATACCAATACCAACACCAACACCAACACCAACACCACCACCAACACCAACACCAATAATAATACCAACACCAATACCAACACCAATACCAACACCAATACCAATACCAACACCAATACCAACACCAATAACAATACCAACACCAATACCAACACCAACACCAACACCAATACCAACGCCAATACCAATACCAATACCAATACCAATACCAACACCAATACCAATACCAATACCAACACCAACACCAACACCAACACCAACACCAACACCAACACCAACACCAACACCAACACCAACACCAACACCAACACCACCACCAACACCAACACCAATACCAATACCAACACCAACACCAACACCAATACCAATACCAATACCAACATTTACACCAACACCAATTCCAACATCAATACTTACACCAATACAAACACCAATACCAATACAAACACCAACAAAACCAATACCAACACCAATAAGAACAAGGTCACCAAGGTCAAAAAGAAGACTCATATTTACATCAACACCAACATCAACACCAACATCAACACCAACATCAACATCAACATCAACATCAACATCAACATCAACATCAACATCAACACCAACACCAATACCAACATCAATACTTACACCAATACAAACACCAATACAAACACCAATACAAACACCAATCCCAATACCAACACCAACAGGATCAATAACAACACCAATACCTACAGCAAGAAGATCACTAACATTTTCACCAACACCAATACCAAGTTCAATACCAACACCAACAAGACCAGTACCAACATTAACAACAACACCAATACCTACATCAAGGCCAATACGAACACCAATTCAAACACCAACAACAAGACCAACACCGTCACCATATCCGGTCCAGGGACAACAACCACAAGATATAGAACTAAAAAAGAAACTCTACAAAGCTCGTGTCAAGCTACTGGATGACCTTAAACTAAAGGAAGAGCAGATAGCATACCAGCGTGAGAATCACGTAAAGCAATTGCAGCACGACGAGTCCAAGACCCGGGATACCCAAGTCGATATCGAGCGGCAATTGCGCTTGCATCTGGAGTTGTACCAACACAGGGTGAAGGAGGACGAAGAGATCCGCGTGCTGAGACTGCAAAATCCGAATTATCAGCCGCCGAGCAAGAAGGAACTGAAGCAACTGCGTAAGCTCCAGAGGCAAAAGGAACAGCAGGAGAAGTTCCAGAAGCCGGGAGGGTCTCCGTATCAAGGACTCAATCCTTCTCTGCTCAAGCCAAAGATGATGCATAACGAAATGGTCAGCATACCGGTGGCCAATTTAAACGGTGGCCTTAAGGCAACCAGCAGCGGGTCCGGCGTCGGCACCGGCGGCGTTGTCTCCTCGGCGGTGCTGGCCAATGCACCCAGAGTTTACCTAACGCCCACAGCCACGTTTATGGCCAATCGCCAGGCGACGGCAGCCACTGGAAAGATCGCTGGTGGAACTATAGTCGCCGGTTCCGTTGCAACATCCAGCGCGGCGGCGACGTCGGCGTCGGCGGGTACTGTTCGCTATTTTTCGCAATTTAGCAAACTGCAAACGGTCGCCGGCGGCGCACCCAGTTTGCAAAAGAAACTGGCCAATGGCGATACCATAGTCCTGGCCAATGGCAGCAAGGGCCGGATCCTAACCACCAGCGAGAGGAGCGGCGTCACAACAACAACAGCAACAGCAGCAGCAACGGTAGCGGCAGCCACCAATGGCAGCGGCATCCGTTGCTTGCAAGCCACCAAAATGGAGCTGCTGCAGCAGCCAGAAGGAACTGTGATCAACAACAATGCCGAGGAGAAGGCTGCCATTGTCGCGACCAACAGCAGCAGCCAGCAGCTGGAACAGCCACTGGAGCTGGTGACGGGCCAGCAGCAGCAGGCCAACTCCTCCGATAGCGATGAGCCGGAACTGGACATAACCATAAATAATGTGGTCTGCTCGTTCAGCGTTCGCTGTCACTTGAAGCTGCGCGACATTGCCCTGAAGGGGGCCAATGTGGAGTACCGGCGGGAGAATGGAATGGTGACGATGAAGCTGCGGCATCCCTACACCACGGCCTCGATTTGGTCGTCGGGCAGGATCACATGCACGGGCGCCACCTCCGAGCCCATGGTAGGGATTTTCTTTGATTTAAGAATTTGAGGAACTTTCCGTTATATCATATTTTCCTAATATTCCAGGCCAAGGTGGCTGCCCGTCGCTATGCGCGTTGCCTGGGCAAGCTGGGCTTTCCCACCCGCTTCCAGAACTTTCGCATCGTCAACGTTCTGGGCACCTGCAGCATGCCCTGGGCCATCAAGATTGTCAACTTCTCGGAACGGCATCGCGACAATGCCAGCTATGAGCCGGAACTGCATCCGGGTGTCACCTACAAAATGACAGCCCCAAAGGCCACCCTCAAGATCTTCTCCACGGGCAGCATAACCGTGACAGGTGGGTTTGGCTTCCCTCTTCCGTATGTGTATTAATGTCTTAATCCCAATTCCCCATAGCGGCCAGCGTTAACGATGTGGAATCGGCCATTCAGCACATTTATCCGCTGGTCTTTGAGTTCCGCAAGCAACGCTCGCCGGAGGAGCTGCAGCATATGCGGCAGAAGCAGCGCCAAATCACCGGCGCCACCGATTCCAATGAGCTGGAAGAGATTATCGTTTCGGAGAATAAGGCGGCGGCCGTTGATGATATTTTTGTGAATACAACGGCCGCGCATACGGCCAAGGCGGCGGCTGTTGCGGATCAGGCTAACTCTTCAGCCGGTGGTGTGGCCACCACCTCGGTCAATTGTGTTCAGCGTTTGAAGCAATTGGAGAGCTATCGCAACATGATGCAGCAGACGCAGGAGGAGCGACGCCATATACCGTTCCACAATAGCACCGGAAGCATCCCCACCACTAACACCGCCACCGCCACTGCCTTGAGTGCTGCCAGCAAACCCTCGCCCGTTGCTGCTGCATCATCCTCGACGGCGGACAATATCTGTGCCAGTGCCCGTCGCCGGGCCACCGAATGCTGGGCCACTAAGCTTCAGAATAAGCGTCCGCGTTACAATGATCCCAGCACAGCCGCTGCTGCCGCCCCCGCCACCAAGAACGCCGCTTCTAATTCCTTCTCCAACGTTGCCTCCACATCAGCCGCCGCGGCTGTCCACCTGCGTAATCCACTCAAAACAGCCGCTCTGGCCAATGCCAGAATACGTGGCGCTGGCGCCGGCATGCCTGTGAATCTGGTGTTGAATCAGAGCAGCGGCAGCAGCAGCCCCGCCTCTCGTCTGGGAATCATCAACAGTGGCAGCGGCAGCGGCGTTAGCGAGAGCAGTGGCGGAGGATTCCTGCAAGATCAGCAGCGTCTGCAACGACTGATGCAGCAGCAGCAGCGCGGTCAGCAGCAGCACCACCAGCAGCAGAAGAGCTTCTCGCCCAGCGACTTCCAAGTGGACGACCTGATCGAGGAGGAGGAGAGCAACGAACTGGATAATCAGTATTGATGTGGTTTTGTTGTTGCTGCTCAGTAATAACCTCCAGGGAAACAAAAGGCGAAAGGCGAACAAAACAAAACCACAAACAAACCGAGCGAGCTTGATTCTTTCTCAAACAATTCGTTGATTTATTTGTGTTTCAAGGCCACTCTTCTCTTCTGTTTTTGTTTTGTGTTCGTCGCATTTACACAAAAACGAACACTTGACATGGTTAAGAATAGAACCAGGACTTGGAGAGTGGCTGAAACTGAAACTGAAATATGAAACATCCAAAGCTAAAAAATAAAGAATTCTTCCGAGTAAAGCAAGCAACCTTTACAAAACATAAGCAAGCAAGCAAGCAACATCCACCAACCAAAAATATTTAAATTATAAGGTGAGGCAATAAAGGTTTTTTTTTAAATAATAAAGGTATTAAGCAGAGAACGTAAATAACAACGTTGCGTTTAGAACAGCCTTTCTCCCAACTCTCTTTAAAAAGGAATTTCCACTTTAGGCTTTTACAAAAGACCAATAGAATCACTAAGATGCCGAACATCTATACATTTGATTTGTTATATGCAAGCTGTTTTTCAGCTGGCGACGAATTTCCAAAGAAATAATAATTCCCTGCAGTACCAGTCATCAACAAGTCATCAACAAGTCATCAAAAATACTTCGATGTTGTTGATGAAATATCGATAAAACTTTACACAAATTACTGATGAAATTAATATTGGCTAGTCCCAGGGCGTCATCAATGACAAATTCATCGATGATTTATCAACTCTTCATCGACAAAAACTGGTATTTTTCATCAACAGTTTAGGCCAAAAATTCATCGACATTTCATCGATGATTCATCAACTATTTTACTAATAGTTCATCAACTTTTTATCGATAATTCATAAACTTTTCATTGATGATTATCAACAAAAAACTGGGTTTTGTCATCAACATATTGGGCTAAAAATTCATCAAGATTTCATCAAACTGTCATCAATATAATTTTGAGAGAAAATGAGAGACCGAGGGAGTCGGGTTTGACAAGATTGTCGAATGAGAGCGTCAGCTCAGCCGAAGCCGAAGTAGGCACGTTGATGACAACGTCCTAATGATGACAACTGGTACTGCAGGATCGGCTGGCGCTGTAAGCCTTCAAGAGAGCGGCTGGCTCTAGAGCGCGCTCTCTCTCTGGCTTTTGAACAAATCTTTCAAGAGAGCCTGGAGCATGCAAGAAAAAAAAAATTCGAGTGCAAAAATATCGGATGGCGTTACTTATGTATCTTGAAGATTCTAATCTCTTTTCGGTAATTCTCTATTAACGGAGCCCCTTCCAAAAAAAAAAAAAAAAAAAACCATAGATAGGGGGTACTTCAACTAGCATTTGGGTATCAAAATTATGGTGGGGACGCTCTTAGTTTAGCCACAACAAATCTTTAAAGTTTTGCCTAATTCCCATACAAAATGCTAGCAAACACGCACACTGACAAATTATGAATACACAAAATTCAAGCGCCTGTCTGTGTGCTCGTCGCGGTACAGTGGTCTGTGAAGCTTAAAATTTTTGTCAAATTGTGCTTAGCGTAAATACTGTGTCTACATATATTGTGGACACTTTTCACACTTTAAATACACTTATGCGTGAAATATAAATAACATTTTTTTTTATTTTCGTTAATCAAAACAAACAATAATAAATTACTAAACCAATTATAAGTATTTTTAGGTACGCACTTAATTTGTATACATATATACATAAATACTTT